>JAJTUE010000008.1:1473566-1723651 GCA_036971405.1 Orbilia quercus | reverse complement strand
AAAAACTTCGCTGCCTCCACTCTCGTCATCAACCGATTCCTAATTTCCTTGACGGCGAGTCTCTATAGCCAGTCCAGCCTTAGCTGCTGCACCGTAGCTCTCCGAACTTTGAATGTTCTGAATCGATTTTTGTGCTTTGCTTTTGGGGCTGGAATTGAAGCGACAGTGTTCGCCAAGGAGTAACCAGTTAGTGTGGTTGTTCCCGATTATGATCACTTTGTGTCTCTTTTCTTTCCCTCCACCATCCCTGATGTCTCCGGGCAGGCCCCCGTACGTCCAGGGACTGGCCATTCGAGAGCGCTGCCCCGTGGAAGTTTCTTTTTCCCTTTGTTTTCCTTTTTCTCCCTCCCTCTATTTCGTTTTATGCTTTTTTACATTCGTTCTCGGTCTACATCACAGATCCACCCGCTGCTGAGAATCTTAGAGCCATGTACTCCGGACATGTGCTTTTTCTCCCTCGAAGCGTAAACTGGCATACTAATTTCGTGTTCCACTGGGAGCCCAGTAGCGGAAATATTAAGCACAGGATGTGCCTAACACCTAAATGCTATCCTTCTAGTTTCGTTTCTTTTCCTGCCAGTGCTATCCGAGTTGCAATAGTATACTTTATAACCACCCTTCCCGCCATTCTTGTGTTTCGCTTGAACGCACGATAAAACCTCTCCACCTATATAATCAACATCAGGCTCGTAGCTCCACCCTATAATACACTGCTTCATAATACAGGTCCATTGCACAGATTGCATCACAAATTCAACATCTGCACCAAGTATACACAATCACAGAGTACAATAAATATTACCCTGAAGGTAGCTCTGCCAACGCCCACGCCCACCTGACAGTGCTGTTATCCTATACTTATTATATCTGCATAATTGAAGATATACCGATAGACATTCTTTCATCTCAAATTACACAATATTTTATCATCTGCATTCAAAGGCCGTATCTATAACTAAGGATTTCGTATACACTGTTCGACAACCGTCGTGTGATCCTTGGGATTTTTTTTTCACAGCCCCAGAAATGCAGCAGCGACGAGGGCCTTGGTCGCCATTGGAGGATGCGAACTTAGTATCTCTAGTTCAGAGGTTCGGGGCTCACAATTGGGTACGGATATCACAGCTCGTTGCGACGAGGTCGCCAAAGCAATGCAGAGAAAGATTCCACCAGAATCTTAAGCCCCAGCTCAACCGTGATCCCATCACACCAGAGGAAGGTGCTCTGATTGAACAACTTGTTGCCGAAATGGGCAAACGCTGGGCAGAAATCGCCAGAAGGTTGAAGGGGAGAAGCGACAATGCTGTCAAAAACTGGTGGAACGGTGGTATGAACAGGAGGAAACGGATGTGCATGAGACAGAAGCAGATCGAAGCTGGTCGTTCGTCGAGTGAACAAGAAAGAGCATATAAGCTAGTTTCCATCGAGCCTATGCCACACTCGCCTCCTTTCGGCGACACTCCCTCACAGCAACATCTCCACCACCCAAAACTGGCACCTCCCCAACGTCACTATGTCGAGCCTGCCCTTCTATCACCTCCTCTATCTGTCTCTATGTCGAGGCGAGGTTCCAAGGAAAGCACACCTGCTTTGACTATGGATTCGATTACACCAAACTCTGCTTCTCCTAGATTACCCGCATCCCCATCTGTGGATGTCAACCTACCTCCGTTGGTGAACAGAGTGTCGTCGGGATACGCACATGCCTCTCACAGTCAATTAAATCATCTTTCTTATGACGACCGTCGACGGAGTCTTCCCTATCCACTCGACCATCGAAGGTTCGCACAGCCTACCAAAGCCGAAAAATCATACAGTGACAGTTTTCACTCCCAAAGAAGTACCCATGAACATGGAGGATACCTTGCCCAACTGGCAGAACTTTCGCAGTCTTTCCGACCTACAGAGCCAAAGCAATTAAATCTCGCCCCTCCCGCGACACCGACCTCAAAATCCTTCCCAAAACTTCCAGCTACTCCTCTCTCTCCTGTTAGCGCAAACAAAGACCAAAGAATGAATCTTTCTAGTATCCTTCTCTAATTTCTAAAACCTTTTTATCTCTCTTCATTTCTAATATCTTTACGGGCTCTCGTATCCAATCCACCTCTTCTTTAGCGGGCAAATATCATTTTAACAAGCTTTTTTTTTTTTTTGCATTAACCCTTAATCCTTTCCTCGCTATGGCTTCTTTTTCAGTTTTTTTTCTTGTTGCCTTTACACGCCTACGTGGATCGTTTTTCAATAATTTGCTTTTCGCTTTTCATTTGGAAGGGAATCTAGGAAATGGAGTCTGGCAGATTTTTCATACATTTCTTTCTGTTAACATTTTTTGGTGGATTTTTTCTCATCTGGACAGGGCATTTCTTCGTTTATTCTTTGCTTTCCCACCAGGCGTTTATCGGTTGCCCTCTATTTATTGTACAGTAGGTGGTTTCTACCACTATATAACCCTATCAGGACCCTCAAAGGATCCGCTAATGGTTCCTATGGAATCACATTGTCTTCACGATACCTCAACCAACTGTATCAACAATCAAGTACCCTGTATCTCCAGGTATAAAAGACTTTCTCCTTCAACTAGTTAACTCAGGTTAACTCAGGTCATTAAACTTAGTTACTGGTATGCCTGTGAAAATCTAGTCTTCTCTTTTAACCAGTATTCACACCTCCCAACAACACTTATGAATCGTTAAAATCAGTGCGGGTAGCGCAAAGGGTAGCGCGAAATACAATGCTCGTTTTGCTGTAAATAAAGATGCAAAAAGGGTAAGACCAGCACACTATGGAATGTGCTATTGTATCGACGCTAAAAGTTGAAATAACATCTTGCTGCTTCCGCGTTCAAAGTGGCCGGGTCTGCCTGTCTTATGATTTCTGCATGGGAAATTTGCAGCTGCTCCCAATGCATTAGCCTTCATCACCCTAAGCCATGTTCACTTCTCGGAGGGTTCTATTTTTCGATGAACAACGGCTTCATGGCATTTCACTTCATGATCCGTTCTGACAACTTTAACGCCACCTCGGAGTGTTCGAACAGACGAAATAATTATTCAAATGCCGTGAAGTTCTCAATAGTTAACCCTAATTTTATTTAGCAGCATAGAGCAGGATCCCCCGGTCAGAGCAATGGTTTTGTTACGAATGCACATGCTGCATATTCGAAGGCACAAACAAGCAATGCTAGCTTGAATCTGTTGTAAATTTATTGATGCCTCTTTGGCGTCCTGACAACATGGAAAATCCAGTGTAACTCTCAGCAAAATGCGAGATTCTCCGTATTTCCCTCAAGGCACGACCAACTAGAAGCATTGCTCCGTTACATACAACCGAAAACAAGTTTCCCAAGGAAAGGAAACTTCCCGCAATTCATGCCGAGAAGGAGGGGTAGATCCCAGGCCTATTTTTGCCATGAGAAGGGAAAAAAAAAAAAAAAGATAGATAGGGGAATGGGGGTGACAAAAGGTAATATTGGCAGAGCTCGAAGCTACTGGTAGAACGTATCTGGGAATTGGCTCTTTGCAGCAAAAGTTGTGAAAAAAAATTTCCGCCGCAGAAAGCTTGGTCAGGGAAGAAAACCCCCAGCAGATCGAAGATCGTAAGGACGAGCCGTCCACCACTGTGACCTGTGATAGGCAAGAGAGGGGTGAGCGGAAAATCCAAGGACGGTCCGAGGTTTCCCTGTCCATCCAACGTCGCCCTTGTGCGAAGTGAACCGGAAAACCTGCAAGCCCGAAGCAACTTTCGAATCGAAGCGGATCATTAAATGATTCGGGAAATAAACAACAGCGAGAAAATATCGTTCTCGTAATCGGCAAGCTCGCCTCAATAGGTCAAACAGGTTTTATGCAGTTGGAGCAGGAGCTATTTCGTTAGTTTGATCTAAAGTTTGCATATTACAAGCAGTACCCTAGTTAGCTTCAGAATGCCAGATTGGATCTCGATTGGCGATTCAGATCTAAAAGCGTTATACCAGATCGAGGCGTCAATTTCTATTGACAAGGACAATTAAAGTCCTGATGGAACCTTTCTTAACAAAAGTAGGCCTATCGGCGGATTTTAATTTAAGCTTTCTGTATTTTTTGTTTTTGTGTCTATTTTATTTTTGTTGTTTCCACACACATTGTTTATCGTCTTGTTTCCATATGAGCCCTTAATTCAGTCCATTAAATATCATATTGGCTTGCAATAATCCATGCCGCCGTCAAGGAGTTGGTTGGCCTATCAAATCGCAACAGACTCTGTTCGAGCTGGGGCGAGCAACGCAACCCAATAGATCCCGAGCAGTTGAATGCATCTTGCATAGAACCGATCTCCAAGGTTTTGATCAGGTCAGCTTTACAGGGATCCATTTCTCGACAAACACGGGTCGCATTCCTTATATAGGAAGCCTCAGATGTATTTGGTAACAACAAGAAGAGATAGGAATTTGCATCGGAACACTTTCAGCGGCCGAACCCTTGACAATGCGCCGTGATATAAGTGAGATTGATGTGTATCGGGTTGCTTTATGAAGTACAATACAAAGGTTGACCAAGACAAGGGAACAGTCTCGCTGGAATACCGTTAAATCCTGAGATCGCCAATGCGACGAGGGGCAGCTAGCTACTGTACGCTAATACTCCAGGCACAAATCACTGCTAAGTTTTTTCGTTAAGCTCGTCAATATCCAATCAATTGCTCTTGTAATCGGGTTACCTTCCCTCATTGGCAGTTGAGCTCTGGCGATTTCCGCTTGAATAGACTTGCTCACTGTTGAACGTATCTCCATCAACTAATATTTCACTAGGATCGAGAACCTTCGGACCCAGCAACCAGAGAGAATTGATCCCCGAGATTGCCATAGAAGGCTTCCGAGTAGCGTGTCTCTGATTGTTGGAAGATTCGGCAAGCAAAGAAAGTAAAAGGGGGCTTGACAAACTGTTAGCAGACATAACCGAACGAGGAAAACAACATGCGAAGCTAAAGCTCAGTGACGTATTGCATACTGAAATGGAATCTCTGCTCAAACCCGATCTGAATGGGGGTGAATGTGGGGAATAGAAACCTTTTCGGGCCAACAGAGTTTTTTTCCCCGAGGAGCAGTCAGCCCGCCCTACTGTCCGAGGAGTGGAGTTCCGTGTCCGTTAATGATATTCGATAGCAAGAATTCGAATCGATCTTGGGGCGCATTCATGCAGCCAAATGTTCTGCAATGACAACGATTTGGAAGGCGCTGGTTGGTCGTGCATGCCGAGAACACGCAAAAGGTGAGAGGGACTGACCGAGCAAATGGTGCTACCAAAACCCGATTCTGAAGTGCTTCCCCACAGACCGTTCTGGCCGCAGGAGATTTAGCCAAAAAACCCACTTTATTGGACGGCTACCCTTGGAAGTGCATATTCCTCAAGTTCACGGAATATAGGCTCCACTTTTTCACTTCAGTAAAATCGGGCGTTTCACAGAACGGGTTAGGTCGGCACTGGAAAAGGCTGGTTGACTTCGTCATATCCTCATTCTTCCTCAGAACACGTTTCGAAAATTGACAAACTTAGATCGAAGAATTTCTCTCCTTTTTCTTCGGGGCGGCTGATCGATAAAACCTGGAGATTGGAGTGGGAAATTAAAACGACTGTCCGCTTTTGGTTATAATTAACGAGTACGATAATCTCGCGTGAACGTTTCGTCCCCGATCTCGCGATCGAAGATCTCGGTAACACCCTGTCAATTCGTTCTGAGATTCATCGGGTAATATAACGTCCAATCCCGAAAAGCAACATGAATCATGGGCAACCGGTGTCCAGACCTTCGTATCCACTTGGCGGTAATTTCCAGTACCAGCCCCTGATTTGAAACTTGACTAAATATTTGACATATGAAGCTTCGTCCTGAAACGATCATGATAGTTTGTTTTTCTACGCGCACGAACACTCTCCTTGTCTCTAGCAAAAAGATGAAGGAGGCCAAGCTACTCACGTAAACCCGCTTTATCTCAAGACAAAATTCAAAGCCTCTTCGCGGCTTCACCCGTTGTAAAGGGCGGGAAATATCTGTCTCTCCCCCCCCCCTCCCCCTTTTTTTTTTCCCTTCATTTTTCTGCCACCAGGCCTCATAGTCGCGCTGCTACCTGGTTTGCGAACTTACCGGTCGGGAGCTGCCGACGTTCAGATTTTGGGCTGTCTATTGGCTCGCCCTCGAGACTATTGGCTCGCGGAACGACTGGCAAGTGCATTCAGACTAGTGCCGATTTCTTACCCATGCTTCAAATCTTTGCTAGCGAAAAGGGAAACACATCCGGCGGCGAAAACAGGTCCTCGGGAAAACCGTTGGGGAAGAGAGTTTTCCTCCAATCGCACCACCCTTCTAACGAGAGTGAAGAAGCAAAAAGAGCGGAATGCGGCGTTTGTGAAGACTGCGTGTGTGCGACCATTCGCCAACCGTCTAAATTTACCTAGGCCATCATGCTCGCTGCCTAAGTATTTACCGAAGAAGAGTTGGCTCCCCGTTACCTTCCGCTCGGCTGTTCTAGCTACGATTGAGCTATTGATCCGCGAATGACCAAGAAATGTTGGTTGGTACTTCAGCCTCTTAGATGCAACAATCAAATATCACCTGTCCCTTGTTGATCGGAGGCACTTAGTCCTTAAGCCTTCAAGCCTTCAAGCCTCGTGAACAAAACTAAATAAACCATTTGGTGCAAATTCTGCACTTGGATATGAAATTTATCTGGCATGACTGAAAAAAGGGAGAGAAATGCCACGTTTTTCTGTCCGCACATACTTTTCTGGGGCTGTAGCAGAATCGTATGATACTTCTCGGTTCGTTTTCCTATCATTTCGGAGAATATAACCCGCAATGGCGTTTACAAGGGGCTTAATTATCCAACAAGCAAACCTGTCGAACACCAGCGGTTAATCACTCTTTTTAAACTGTATCATCAACAAACGCCCGTTATGTCTCAGCTGAGACACACACACACACACGTAACCTCAGGGTTTGGAAAAGACTTTCCAGCTTCTGGAACAGGGAACGCGAAAAAACAGCAGCGACAGTTTCCAGCGAATTACACAAAAGCATTTCAGCTCTTCAGCCACAGCCTGGGACCGACCAGTTAAGGTGTTAGCTGACGCCTCCTAAATCTCCACATCATTCCTGTGTGCGATGGTGCATCAACTCCAGCTGCAGAAATCAGGCCATTGCACGAATCGACCGCTTCCTACTACGAGATCAAGAAACGCTGACACGGAGCTGGGTCCCAAAAGCGGGGAGATCCGGATTCTTGGGGCAAAGAAACTGCCAAAGGGGGCCGGAGCTGTGGCGTAAGTGACACCTAGTCGGCGATTCGATTTGAAGATAACATGTGGCGTTGCGGAGACGCATTCTTTTGTTCGAATATTCTTTAGTGGGCTAATTATAATAGAACGCTACCGTTAGCTGAGGATGTCCCATCCCGAGGCCAATCAAGGCGTCGAATTTAACTTAATTAAAGGCAATATTGTAATCACGCTCGATCTAATCGCTGCACAAAACCACGTTGCGACCGTTCGTAATCCGCAACAATATTCTACGTTTTATGAGCTATATACAGCGGTATTCGTTGTTATTAGGGCATTTATGTCCCCACATTTTGGAAAGGACTATTTTTCTTAATTCCGTGTTATTATAGGTATCCCGAGACCGATACCAATCCACGGTTAATCGAGCACTAGGATACGCAATCCTAACCGAAACGGTCAACGGTTCTGCGTCACTATCCTTAATACATGTGGCACACACGAGGGATAGGCAATGTTTGTCGGAAATAATAGTACCCCCAATAACGGTTTTAGAAGGTGGTGAATCAAAACCAATAATGTCGAGGACATATACCCTCCCCGGGATACCAATGTAGCATCCGAACCATTCAGAGCTCAGGAACCTCTCTCTTCTATCTCGTTCGAGCAAATCCCTTGCAGAAAATTACATACATATGCATGAGCAATTGGCTCCACTTTTTTTTTTCTGCGTAAACGTTGTTTATTTCCAGCTGATGATTTGGGTTTCGAAGCCAAACTGGTGCCGTACTGGCGAAGTGATTGAGAAATAGTTTTTGGACGGCAATCAAATGAAACGCTCGACGATGGAATAATATACTATCGGCAGCCATATACAGAGAACCCGCCGTATTGATAATAGTGTCAGCGAATGACGAGTGAAACAGTGTTTTGCCGCACTCGCCTCGTCTTTCGAAACACCAAATCGATGCAAGGGTCTCGCCTGAGCCAAACCCCAAAATGCGGACCGGGCAGGCCTGGGTCAGGCTCGGATATACTGGATGACCTCTGCACAGGCCAGCTCTCAGCTTGTCCATTGAACCACCAGATTTGATCTTCAACTTTTTCAAAAGGAGATTGGTAATCTTGTCAACCAGCCCCAGCATTCAGATTCTCGCGCCCAATTTGTCAACAGAGCCGAAGCTAATGGCAGCACTTAACATTAGCAAACGGCATTAACGGGCGCTCCTTCTGGAAATAGGTGTGGTTGATCGGTCTGGTGTACCACGCGCGCTGCACGTTTCTTCTAATCACTTCTAGTTTAGCGTTAGTATGAAGACGCATGTGCGTAGCTTTTTCGAGCCATTCAGATAGATCTGTGCCGTGTCCTCTCTGATGCAACAGCCTGAGCATTTTATTTCTCCGGTGCGGCCCTTGCACCGTGGAGCTTCCTCTCGCGCGAGGACGATGATGAATGGGAAGACGTTGAGATTGTGAGTGCCGCTCTGCTGCACCTCACTGCACACAGACCTCATGTAGGGTCTGCCTTTGGCTAGTCTCGATTTCGAGACGTGAAGAAAATCGAACTTGCAGGTAAATATCCCGTTCATGCAAATTGAGCCTGTTAAATCTTTTTCGACAAAAACATTGGGCTCAAGATGATGGAGTATTGCTTTTTTACCCCATTTAATTTGCCCCTCGCCTCGCGCGCAAAACCAGGAACTAAGATGATTCCTTGAGTCTCGGTGATCTGCAGAGGCTCATGAAGGCTTACAGTCCCCGAAAAGTTGTAAAGCTGGTTGCCTGGAGTCTAAAGGGAATGCACCATACGGAGTAGTCTCAAATCGAATCTTGATGAACCGCTGCACGGAAAACATCAAGGATAGGAAAACACGGATTTCGCAACACGGATACCTGATATTCACCAATCCTCGGGCAGCTAAAAAATTATTACTCGGAGTTAGTAAATATAAAAAATATAGGGTACTTGACCAACTTGGGCAGATCGATGCGTCGAACTGGAGACTAACTCTTGGAAGCGGCGGCCGGCGGCTCCCTGCGACACCGGTTCCACACCATCCGAGAGTAGCTATTGAAAGCTTTTTTCCCCCGTCACAGGTCCCCGGCGCTGCAATCGGCCTGCCCAAATCTTGTGATGTACTTTTTGCTCGGGCAGACGGGATGTTTATTGGAAGACTTTTTAACTTGCAGGGTAATCCTTCAAAATTACGAGCTAGGTCCTTGGGAAGAAAGGACTGCATTCGCCTACCGAGCCCACCGTATCTGCAGCATACCTTGCTTATCGGAATAGCTGAGAGTGCCTCATTCGTTCATCAGCCAATGCATTCATATCGCAATCGGGTCTAAAAAGGGATCGATCTTTAAGAGGAGTATTTTGTGAATTCTGCACCATGATCAAGGAAGAGCATTCCGTATCGGAAATTCTCGGTCAACTCTGAAAACATCAAAAGCAAGGAAGGCACTTTGAATCCGCTTCCATTTATTCATTATTGTTTTTGTTTTGTTTTCAGCGTCCTGTCACTTCGATCCAGACATGCAGCTCGAG
This sequence comes from Orbilia quercus, assembly GCA_036971405.1. Taxonomy (NCBI): domain Eukaryota; kingdom Fungi; phylum Ascomycota; class Orbiliomycetes; order Orbiliales; family Orbiliaceae; genus Orbilia; species Orbilia quercus. Next base: position 1,713,856 of record JAJTUE010000008.1, on the reverse strand, counting down.
AAGGTAAGACAACGTCTTGCTGTTCAGCACTCGTAAACATTCCCTACCCCCCAGCCGATAGTCATATTTTCGCCGCTGTGTGTATGCATCTTCGGCTGAGGACACCAAATTCTTCGCCTAGTTAACGTGTCGGCTGACCATACTACCCATTCCGTCGGCATCGACTCCGTTCCTTCGCGAATGAGATTTGCCAGAATCATGGGGGGTCAGAAGTACCTCAGCCATCTACCGGATCTGATATCTTTGACCGTTGTCAATGTGATAAATTTTATCCAAGAATCCCTTATCATATATGACCCCTATCATGTATCATCCCACTGTCTCAGCTCAGGATCCTTATCCAGTAGGGTTTCGATTGTGAAGAAAAGAGATCTATGACGCCTGTCCGGATTCGATCTAGAAGAAAGAAGAAAGACATCATTACGTTTCTAAATTCCAGTAAGTGAATTCACGAAGATGGCAGGCCTGTCGATATTTTTTATGCCGGTAATTTGGTGCACACCCTCCTTCTTAAACCAGAAATAACAAGCGGCAAATTCGACCACGGGTGATGCGTCCTTCGCTTTGATTCGTATATGTTATGATGTTTTCGATATATAACTTGATCGCTAAGGGACGAAACGGCCGAAATGAGACATTCTCGGACTGGTGAGTACTGATTCGACACCTAGACATTTTTTTTTTTCCCACCGAGAATCCTTGAACGTCGGGATCGCTCATGACAACCGGGGCAGATTGTGGAGCCACTTCCCGGGGCAGAATCGAGTCGAATCGTCGACGAAGCTAAGTTTACATGTCTGAGACCGGAAGTAACAGCTATTGCAAGGCTTAGCAGAGAGATCTTCACAACACATTTAAGATCTTCGGAATCGTCAGCTCGAACGGGTCGTATGTCTTTTGATTTGAACGGATCTTGAGCTGTAGTTACCCCGAATGCATGAAGACACCGTTACATGACTTGATGGAGTTCAGCTGTGTATTTCGGAATGCAACTCGAGTGCTTGGTTGTACTATACTCCAGCCCATTGGTGTGCCGCGCTGGTGCATGTCATGTTGATATTTGCACATCATACATCACGCCTCGTGTGTCATTCGTCTGAAGCAAAATTTAATTCAGCCACGAGATACTACAACCTTCTTACATGGTGGGAAATCATTTGACCAGCGGCGCGTTTCTCTGTCTGGAAAACCAATCCCCCATAATGCACAAACTGCCACCTCTAGTTTTTATTGAATCGAATCCGTCCCATAGCCGTCAGTCGGGTCACGGAAAGGTGATCTCGGTCGCCCAACTTTCCATACACTCCCGTTTACTTTTGAACGTCCTGGATTAAAGTGCTGGATAGGTCTACAGTAAGCAGCTGGCGTTCTGCATTCCTCAAGTCGTGCACAGGGATACATTTCATTTAATCCGCCCATTACATCTCCTCTTGCTACTGGAATGAAACGGACTTGTTCCGTCGAGATTCAATCCAGGAAGTAGAAGCCTTCGTTTCTCCCTAATATAATAATCCGAGTTTCACCAGCGTAGTCTCCTCTTTTAAGCAAGTATAAATTATAGGATGTAATTAGGTGACGCTTTGATATTAGATCTCCTAGATCGTTCGATATTCCGATCGACGCTTGTCCCCGATCTCGTGAACCAAAACGCCCACCGGGAAACCGATACGCACCTCTACAAACTGTCGGTCTCACTTCCTACAATATAATAATGAAAAATAAATTCAAGAAACAAAACTTCATCGCGTCAAACGCCTCTTTCCTAGTCGCACCGGATTTTCCGGAAAACAACTACAAGGTACTTGCAGCGTTGGTCACTGCTCGTGCATCGAATGCACATTGCCTTGAAGCCATCCAAACTCCATTCGGTCCATTATTTCAGTGAACGTACGGGAATTATCCTTCATTCGATCCATCGTCACCAAAAGTTCAACTCTGTACCTCCGTCAACAGTATACCGGCGGCAAACGGTATCGACAGCTAGTACGTCAATCCGGTGGACGTATTCTTGTTAGTTTTACTGGCACGTTTAGATTCTTCGAACCCGATTTATTCAACGTTAGATGCCGCGATTTATTCGATTACGCTGTCTACTTTGATCCCAGCCACCAACGATCTAGCCCTGAGTGATCGGATAGACGTTCCTCTTGCGAATAAAATATATTCCCAAGGGACTTCTCCGATCGCCTTCGCCGTTATATCGCATTGCAGAAGAGAGGGATTCCAATCTGATTCGAATTGGTCGGAATTCCAGCCTAATTTGAGTTGTCGAAGCAACTAAATCTGTTCTCCTGAGCAGCCCTTCGGATTCTGGTCCACGAGGCAAGTACTACTGACAGCAAGGCTAGGCTCCTTGTTCCTCTTACCGGTCTCAAAGACCATTTAGATCCTTTCGAGACGACTATCCAAGTTCAAGTTGGCCCTCGATCTCGATTTGTTCTGAAACTTCTTGGATTTACATTACTTTGCGGCGATCTAGACCAAAATCCAACATCTTAGAATACTACATCCACCCTGGACAGCACCTTTGAGAACAAATCAAATTTCTCCGCTCCAAGCCCGCTACAAGCGGATCGTCCTGGAGCAGACGTAAACCTCAAGAGTTCTCCTTTGCGCTATACCCTCGATCGGGAAAACTTTAGTTGTTGTTACACTGAGGCACAATTTTTTGGGCTTCCCGATCGATCCTATTTCAACACACGGGTCGGTCGGTCGGTCGGTCGGGTATGTTGTGTCTCGAGAACGCCTGCTTACAGACGACCTAGCTAGCCCCCACCAGACTATCAAAGACATAACAATAACAATAGTACAATCTATTAAGCTGTCGTCAATTTAAAAGAAGACCTATTGTTTTTTTGACTATTCGAGCAAAATATAGTGTTACGACCCCTGCAGATATTCTGGCTTGTGTAACGCCATTGTTAACGCCATCCGATCAGCAGTAACATTCTCACGAAGATCCGTCTATCGACGGAAGAGGACCGCACGCTCAGGAAAACTCAAAATCGACGTCGGAGTAGCTTCATCGCAACAAATACTATAATTGCCGGACGCTATACTACCAATGTACAAACCGATGCACGGGTGACTCCAAGGCAGCCGAGCGAATATATACAGCACTCGAATGTATTTCTCGCAATATTTTAGATGGATAGAGTCGTCTCGTAATATAAACCAAATAGCCCAGTTAGAGGAGAATATATTTCCTGATCGATAGCATCTTGTCCGCATTCCCGGTTAATAATAATAATCTGGTAAATTGTAAACACCAAAACCTCCGTTTGCATAAACCTCTAAGATGAGCTAGATAGGCCTAAAAGTCGAAATATCGAAATGCCTATACGCACATGTACAAAGACAATGCATACAGAGGCAATGACTATTATATGAAAATGATACAGAGAAAATATCCAACCAGCAAAATGTAAATAAAAACACCCTTCCCATAGCTATCGCAAGAAAAAAAGAAAGAAAAAAAGATAGAAGGAAAAAAAGAGAGGTCCAAGGGAATTAACCATGAAAGCAATCGCTAATCATACCGTTCAAAAGACAGAAGCCAAACAAGAACAGCATCATCAGAACTTCCCAAAAGATTGATGAAAAAAATAAATTCTCCCAAGCACTCCTAAACGTCCCAGCTGTAATAAAGTTAAACAAAGTAAGAACAAAAAGACAACCGGAAATAAAAAACCAATCACGTTCGAAAGAGTGCCCAGTGAATGTAATAAACCAACAGCAAGCATAAAACCCCCCAAAAAGAAAACACAACCAAGACAGTGCATACTTCTACAGATCTATATCTCCTCTCTCACCCTTTACCCACAAGTCCCAAGCTTTCCAATAACCTGCCTCGAGACTCTTCACCCATCCCTTTGTATCGAATAGGGCATTTCTCCACCTTCCGATCACGAAGGTCTTCCTCATATCTACTAGCTCACCGCTTCCCATCCCATCAGCATTATAGACAGCGCTGCTGGCCAACTCCACAGCTCGTTCTTCGTACATCTCCTCACTATCAACGACAAGTCTCTCTGCTAATTCTTTTTCTTCAGGTGATGCATCGTTGGGAATCGCAGAGCGAACGATACTCGCGGCAATTCGGGAACACATCTTATACTCGTGTCGTGGGAATGTGAGTAAGGGGCTGCCGCTCCACAGCACGTCGGCGGCCGTTGTATGGGCGTTGCATTCGGGGGTATCGAGGAAGAGGTCGCATACTCTAGCACGAGAGATATGCTGGTCTTTGGCGGCAACGTCAGTGAATATGATCCTGCTGGCGACTTCTTCACCTGCCCAGAGTTTCGCAAAACGGAGCAGATTGGCTTCTCCGAGATCTGGGAAACGAAGTAGCCACAGAATGGCGTTGGGAACTCGCATCAGAATTCGCAGCCAGGTGCGGAAGGTCGTTGGTTCGATCTATAGGGGGGTACTAGTTAGCATCTTTTGCAGTGATAAAGGACCGAAAAGAGAGGAAATCTTACTTTGTAGAGCTGATTAAAGTTCCCCAAGATAACCTTGTCATCGGGTAACTCTGGGAACAACGCCTTCCGCATCTTCCACCGCCTTGCTTGTTCATCTCTCCACGCGAGTTGACCATCCTTTGAATCTGGCGAGCTTTGCTTATGGTCTGTACAGAAGAACGTGTTTTTGGAATATATGACGTTTTCAGCGTATATCCACTCGCCTTCCTCGTAGTCTTCACCATCCCATTCTTCCACACCACCTTGTGCATCGTGAGCCTTGAAGCTAGATGTCCGGGCCCACGGTCGAAGCATATTTCGCGGAACAGCGATCTCATCGGCGTAGATGTAGTCACACCATTCGGCACCGAGCGTACCTGCGAATCCCATAAAGCTCATTTGCAAGGGTGCCGGTTTGGCGGCGAAAACTTCGTTTCTGGCACCACGTGTGAAACCGTTCAGGTTGACAAGAATATGGATTCCATCATCCTGTATTTGCTTGACCAGCTTCTCAATGCTCCATGCACTCGCGTCGCGGAAGACAGGCGCCTCGCGTTCGATTTTTTGTCGGTGTTGTGAACCGTCGCTACCTGATGTTGCGTAGCAGAAAGCTTTGACTCGTTTAGCATCATGGAAGCCAAAGACAGACTGCATAAGGTGGGCAAGTGGATGGTTGTTGAAGTCAGAGGAGACGTAGCCAACGTGGAGAGCAGGTGCAGGAGGTTGGGGTGGCGGAGATACAAAAGGCGAGAGCCAGGGTGATTTGAGGGTGGAGCATGATATCCTCAATCCGTTCCTTTGTGAGATCATTCTCACCTGGGAAACAGACAAAGGGCATGTGAAGGTATGGAATGGCAGAACCGTTGGCGCATTTGGAACAGACAATCCTGCAAGCACCATTGGCCGCCTATACTCTTCCGGTCGCTTGGTAACTTTCTCCACATAGAGGTCCTGATACCATCGCCAAACCAACTTCTTCGCAATCCTCTCCACAAGCTGCACAAGTCTGGCACCTTGCCAATTTTGACCTTTCCATCTCTCCAACATGGCTCTGAATCGGTTCTTCCGTCCTTCACTCCATGCTTTACCCTCAGCTCGCTGCACATCTACTAGCAGTGCCTCCACAACCATAGGAGCAAAAACACCCTTACCCCACTCCCTCCCCTCTCCGAGCTGCCTGTCGACAATCTCGACAACCTTCTTCATCCATCCACCAGCCTCTTTTCCTTTCGAATCAACCAACATTCCGTCACTACCCACATGCCATCTATCAACCTTATCCCCCACATGGACGACACCACCTCGCGAAAACCAATCACAAACGCTATTCAGCGCGTTCGCTAACCCGCAAGCCGCCTCCGCAAAGTCCGGATTCACTTCAACGGCTCTCTTGTAGTATCTGATCGCGTCAGCCACGTGTCCTTGGTCTTTCACCGCATTGGCCAAATTGGCTAGCGCAATATCGAAACGGCCATCGCACTCTACCGCCTGCTCGTACATCTTTATTGCAGTAGGGAGGTGGCCCATGTCTTTCAGCAGACTACCCAAATTCGTATACAGATGAGCATGACGATTGTCCAAATGCAAACCGTAGTAGTAATATGCTAGGGCGAGTGCGATGCCACTTCCTGGCGCGAGGCCGGAAATCTGCGGCAAGGGATTATTCAATGGATAGACGACCGAAAGCGGCGAGGACTGTTGTACGCCAGCCAGCAGGATTCCGACATTGTTTGCTGTTGAAGGCGAAGGATGCAGGGCTAAGGAGAGATAGTAGAGTGCGAGGATATCCCTTACACTGCTTGCCGCCTTGCCAACTTCTTTGCCTGCAGATATCGCATCTTGGTAAATCTTCGCCAGAGACAGAAGTGAGTTACTTGTGGTATTGATCGCTGCCTTTCGCGCGGGTCCCATGTGGACATGCTTCAAACCTGGTAGATCTCCATGTGGAGGGAACAACAGCCTTGCGGTTCGCAACGCACGATCCGGGCTGAGCAATAAGGGATCTTTGGAGTTCCGGATGACACTACTACCGGCCATACCGATCGCCTCTTCGACTGCAACCGACAAGACATCCAGAATACGCTTGATGAGCCCTTCTATTCCTCCTTCGGGGCTCATCAATGTACCCAAGAGCACTGCATCCTCAAATGCCTTGGCGGCCTGCAGGTTTTGTCCGATGGAGTAAAGCATGTTTCCCTTGGCATGAATCAACTGGAGCAGTCTGCCGTTCTCTGCAGGCGGGATCATGTAGATTGGCGCTGTAGAAACGGTACTAACATTGACGACACCATTGCTAGTATTGCTAGAAGCAGATCCTCGATGGTTTTTCTGAGAGAAATAGTCTGCATCTTTTCCAGAAGGGCTCTCTTCGTTCGGCGAACTCATCGAAATAACGCCATTGGATTCATCTGTTGACATGGAATCAACCGAGCCGCTCCTAACCCATAGCGGGTCCTTTAGTGTGGGCCGGCGAATGGAGTCTTCGACAAAGTCAATCCAGTTTACGGCTTCTGTGGTTCGTTTATCAGAGCACAAAAGTGAAACGAGATGCTCAACAGCCTCAAAATACGATGGTCTTAGCTTGACTGCGCGGACCCAGAACCTTTCCGCCTCAACCTTGTCCCCCATAAACAGAGCGGTAGATCCTAGGTTCGTCAATGCTTCCACATATGACGGGTCGATGCATAAGATCTGCTCATATCGGAGTCTCGCTTTCTTGATATCACCCAACGCATATGAGAGACACCCGGCAAGCAGCATGCCCTCCAACCAGACCCAATTATCCTCTGCACACTGTTTCTCAAGCATATCCAGTGCGGCGTTGGCGACATGAATGGCTGCAGGGATAACAGTCGGCGACATTGTAATCGGCGACCCGTTCGAAGTGTGTTGTGCTGAAAATGCGGATTTTTGGTCGTACCGTGGCTGATATACGGGTGGGTCGTTTGCTTTGAGTATTCGAACATCCGGGTGCTGTCGTCGTCTCATATCCACTAAGCTCGTCATGCTCGAAGCTCTATGCTGTGGGCCAAACCGTCGGCTGGTTGGACTTTGGGCAACCATGTCTGCTTGTCCGACGGCTGGATTTCTTGGAACCATACCCATGAGCCCCATGGTTGTCGCACCGTCCTGTAAACTATTTAACCTTCTCCTCTTAGATGCTGAGTTCACAACCTCAGAGTCCCCGTGCATACCGGCGTCAAATGGTCTAGATCCTCCGGTCTCGATATTCGATTTCCCAATAATTGGCAACGCATATGCTTCTCTAGGTCCCACACCTTTCGAAATAGAATTACTGCCTACAACGGTAGGGTCTGAGAAATGTCTCTGCAAATCCGGACGATTGTAAAGCCTTGCGCCTTGTCTCCAAATTCCGCTCATAACGCTCTTCGCTGTTAACCCAATATGTCTCGGCAACGGCTGGATCCGGCCTTTACCAATCATGTTGCTTTGCTGTTGTTTCATTGCCATGAGTTCGATGTAGGCGTCATTACAGTAAACGAGCATTACATCGCGAGACATTTCTCGTTCTCGGTCTAACGATCTCGGCGATAGCGGTCGCTGAAAGGGGTTTCCTGGATTGATGTTGCTACTTGAAACCCCTGTCTGTTGGGGAATATTCATATTTGCTGGTTGCACCACAGGATGTTGAAGTCCCTGTTGCGGAAGTGGTGTGACTGGTGGCACTGGGTACGGATAAAACTGTCGATAAGCTGGATTTCCTTCTTGAACACCCATGCTCAAATTTGCAGCTGGCGACCACCCTGGTGCCGGGGAGTTGAAGCCCAGGACAGCAGGCATGGGACCGCCATCCTGGACCAATGCGCCAAGTTGAGTGTAAGATATTGTTGACGGATTCTGTAGGTGCTGTAATCCTTGAGGAAATTGTTGTGTATTCTGCATCAAAGGAACAGAATGGCCTTGTTGAAAAGTAGCAAAGGTTGGTGTCATGGATTGTCTCCGCTGAAAGTCCAGTGGGACAGGGGTAGCATTATTACTCCTACTAGGAAATGCAGAGTCGTCCAGATGTTCGTGCTGTAGAGGGGTGTTGGAGTTGACATTTCCTTGGAACTGAGAACCGACAGTGGCAGCAGATATCCGGCTCAAGTCCGTGATTTGTGGTACAGATCCAGGGTTGTTGAAGAACTGTCGCTGTAGGTTTGGGTTGCTGTAATTCCTCACATTCTCCTTGCCGTAGAACAACATATTTTGATCGATCGGCACGATTGGATTTGTAGGAGTCAGCGGTTCGCTCATATCCCCAGAAATCCCATTCGAGAATAGATTGCTACCCATAGCCATCTGTGGTAGTTGATATTGGTATTGGAAGGTGGATAACGGGGATAATCCGCCGGTAGGATGTGACATGATGCCGGCATTGGCGAGAAGTATATGTTTCCTAGGTCGTCCAATAATTGTACTGTCATTTGTCCCATCCAGCTGAATAACACCACTGCCCCCGGGAAAATTTATAGGAGGAGCAGCATCGAAACCACCAATGACCATCCCACCACCAGGAGTTTTTCTTCGCAACAACGTTTCCGCAGGTGTCGGCCGAGAAGGTAATGGCGAGGCGTATATAGACCGTCGTCCGGTCCGGTCTGTGGAGTTGCTGCTATTCGATGTGCCCATGGCATTGGTGCCAACCGCTCCTACGCCATTCCAACATGAAGTACTTCCTCCTGCTCCAGCCATGGAAATGCGTCTTGTTGGATCCGAAAAGGTTCGTTGTATAGGTGTTCTAGGAGAATTGGGCCGGTGTTGAGACAAAGAAGGGGAGTTGATGTTGTTCGTCTGGATGGGAGCAAGGGGTCGGGTGGCGGTATTGAGAGGAGTCTGTGCGCCATGATTGCTGAGTTGGAAGGGGGGAAGTAACTGCGCAGGGTGATGGTAGAGTGCTGACGGCTGCTGCTGAAGCAGGGAGCCGAAGGACATGCTTCACCACAGCAGCACCACGGACGGAGTTCGTGATTCGATCCAAGATAGTGGTTGTGGTGGAGTTATATCGAGAGAGAGAGACGGATATGGGTGCGATCTCGATTGGTGATAGAGGGAGAGAGTGCGTGCGTGGTTGAGCAGAAACAGATAAGTAAAGATAGATGAAGGGTTCGTAGATGAAGAAGTTGAAACGGAAGTCGTGAGGTCGAATGATATCGTAAATATGGTGTATAATTAAGACGTTTGGTGGAGACTTGTTTAGTGCGAATCTAAGAGTGATCTATTGCGGACCCACCAACATTAGCAAACTGTCCGACCTCGCGCGGGTGTCATGTCGACTTGAGATGAACAACAGACGGACAATAATAAGCAGCGAAGGGAGTTTGACAGATAATCAAATGGAATAGCAGCGGATGCGGTGGTGCGATAAGGATGGTGGTGCATGGTGGTGATTGTAGGGTGGTGGTGATGATGATAGAAGAGGGAGGAAGGATGACAGGACGGATGGTGACAGGACCAGGGGGGCCTTACTCAAAATGTGGCCGGCAGATGTGCCTCCCAACAGAAGAGAACTCGATAATAAAAATACAGGAACCAAAGACGCAAGCAGGAATATAATATCGTATCGGCGGAAAGACAAAACAGAAAAGAGAGCGAAAAAGCAAAAGGCGCACATTTGAAGGTGGGTTTCTCAAGGTCGAAGAGTATCACGGAGCCTTCATTTCCACGGTAGTACCCCGGAACGTGAGAAAAGTCTGAAGGTGTTTCTTCCGCCGTCCTCTCCGCGGTCGCAGGGTCGATATTGAAGACCAGACCTGTTTGTTTCCGGTAGTTTTATCGATCGATCGTAATGTTAAATTGGTATCATGTGTCGGTGTGGTATCGTGGCAGTATATCGTTTGTTGATATTGACGGAAAGGACCCGCGTCGCTGTGGCAAGATTACTGTTCGAAGAAGTCGGCACTCGAAACTAAAATACAGTCTATCACCAGGTGCAGTTGTTTCAAATTTTGATCGCTGTTGGTAATTATGTTTCGTAGAAGTGTCTGCCGTAGATGCGGGACGGATGTCAGTATCGACGAGGAAGAGAAAAGACAGGACAGGGCAGGGCAGGACAGGACAAGAGAAATAAAATGGTTGACAATTCGAGGAAAGGATTTCGGCTGGGCTGCCGCTACGTAATAAGCCTGGCTCGATGCAAGGGGAAGGCTGAAACTAAGTAACAGAACAGTACACCGAAGCGAAAGGAAAGGGAAAAGGAAATGCAGTCTAGCTAAATACAATAAATAAATAGAATAGAATAGAATAGAAATAAAACGATAAGAATACTCGGCTCGGCGGACTGAGATCTCATCTCGTACAGCGAGCAGCAGGCAGACATATTTCTGATGCGATCAGTATCACGTCGCAAGCTGACCATCGACATGTACACCGTCCCTTCTTGAATTCCTGTAGAACAAGGGCAAGTAGTACTGCTGACTGTGCTGCTCGCTCGCTGCTGTTGCTGCTGCTGCACATCCAATGTGCGTCCCAATATATAACGAGAAGCTTAAGCTGGCCGGGTCGTCAGTCGGACTTTAAGCACCGAGACTGGATGGATGTATGGGTAATAATCGCAACGTCGAATCAGACTCCTCGAACACCTTCTCGGCCTTCTGTCGCTTTCTCACCTTTGCAGTTCCGCAGCCCCGCTCGAGCAGCAGCTATTCCTCTAACGATGCGATCGGGAGGGATCCTATGAATGACAGATGCCTGTCCCTCGCCTGCGACTTGGACCGACAATTAATTAAATAAATTGGATTAAAGAAAAAAAGGACGAAACGGGTGGCTCTAAGAAAAGAACACTCGCATACCCAACAGCTCTTTATTGGAAGATGTCATTCCCAGGGGGCAGTGCAGTGCACCAAATTCCTGTCCCCCAGCTCCGGCTTTGCAGCAGCTCTCACGGATGTTCCACAAAGACGGATACGTGCTTCCTCGCGAGAACCGCAGGACGAGTTTCCCGTTCGACTGGAGCTAGCAGGCTTCTCGCCAGGTAGCCTGCGCTTAACCTGGCCAAGACGGAACCATACGGACGGAAGGTAAAAAAAAAACATCGTTCGGGAAATCAAAGTGGGAAAAGACAATAGAAAGAGCAAGAGGCTTATACCGAAATGCGGCTGTCCGTGGCCGTCTTACTAGCGATCAAATGGAATGTGCTTACTCTTTTGTTTACGACGTACAAAATCTGCCCGTTAAAAAAGCTAGAACGACTGCGGATTCGTCCCTTCTTATTTAATATTATTAAGTATCTATGATCGATCTCGACGGGTCCAGGATTTGAAAAACCGGGTAACCTTCGGGAACACACAAAGGCGCCTGTCGACCGGATCACCACCCTTTTGCACAATTGAAAAGAGACTTTCGGTATTCCCTCCTGACCGAGCGCGAGTCTCGTACGCCGAACCTGTCGCTGATATCTTGCGCTCTCAAGATAAGTCGTTCACGTCGGCTCCCCTTCTATTTTGTCGCCTTTCCTTCCGCTGCCTTCCCGTTGAAACAGGTCGGTTTCGAAGAAACAAAACAAAAGACGATATGCAAACAAAAAAGAAACAAGAAGTTAAAATGAATGATTTCAAAGTCGTGGAGAATCCAGAGAAACCTTTAAAATGTGGATCTCTTTACCCTTTTCAATGCCAATGCCAATGCGAATGTGACAGACAAACCAAGCACCCCCAAAAAGCACGTTTTGTTTTTCATAATACCAAAAAAAAAGTTGACACGGACTGACTCTTTCTTCTTGCCCTTGTCGAGTGTGATTTCTTTTGGGTTCGGAGAGAAAGTCCCGAATAAGAAAATATAGCGAGAAAGCGAGGAGACAAATAAACGACCTTTTTCTCACACGAATTCGTTCCCGTTTCACAACCTTACAGCTCTTGACGCCGGCAAAAGACGATCTCGAAAAGCGACGAGACGACATCCCGCAGCTCTGTGCATCCGATTGATTACGCATCATCGATGTCTGTTTTGAATTTTCAACGATTTCTTTTTTTCTATGTACGAGGTCTAGAATTCCCCTTCAACCCTTATACTTTTTAACTTCCCCACACCGCGACGATCTTGAAATTGTGACTCTGAAAATTTCATAGACAGAAAAGTCTCTCTTTTGCAATTTAAAACCAACACTCATGCAACGTATCCCATTCGACGGTCAGGGGTGGGGTGGTGAGCATCTGCAGCATCAGACAAGGGTCCTCGACGCACGAACGGCATGCTAAACTGCTCGTTTTATTTTATATTTTCCCAAGAAAGCAGAGAGAGAGAAAAGCGCCTTGAAACTTGTCTCTCTATCTGGGTCTGAATATTATTATGCAATGCAGGATTGTCGTCGACAGAGGATCGATCGATATCGCACACAGGAATCCAAAACATATGCAAAACCTATCACTGTTTATCCAAGCAAACCATTAGCCTCGAGTCTAGCATACTATTCCATGTCGACGACATGCAGCTATGGCTTTTAATCCGTATAATATAAAACACAACTTTGTTCGTTCCCACTACGAACGACATCCAGGGCCCCAAAGCCGGACGAGCTCGCACAGATCCTATTCCCGATGCCGTAACTCCAAACCACCCTCCCTCTTCAACGTCAGCACCCACTGATCTACCTACGATCAACCAATATTGGTCCAGTCAAAGGGGGTGGGCTCGTATGTGCCAAGATGTTGGAACTCCATGTCGCATGGGACAGCCTGCAGTGGACAACCTTTCCGGCAGTGCATCTCGAGCAGATCTGAATATCAAATATCTTGATATTTCGCTTTCTTTGTTTTTTTAAGAAAGAAGGGGCCGGCCGAGATGATAAGACCAAGTTCCGAATACGCGCCCGCCGTTTCCATATTTTATCAAATTTCTGTGCAAGATTTTTTACGAATATTTTTCTACTCCCAACTAGTGTCTACAAAAGCTTAAGATCTTAAAGATGCGGCTCTGTGTACCACAGACAACACACTCCAACGTCCGGACTTCCCGAACGAGACATCTCCAAACTTTCAAAAACCCGCGTATACAAAACTTAAAAACGCAAAAAGGTACTCAGGTACAGTATCTGTGCCTTTCAGATCCCCAAAAAGAATGGAAAGGAAAAGAAAAAACTCTAAACTGGCGCGAACGCTCTCTGCCATGTCTCACCAGTTTTAAACGAATCGCGGGACCGACATCAACGCCACGATATGACATCCCCATCCACATGCAAAGGATATCTCCGTGCCCTCCGCCCTATGAGATGTACCCGATAACCGCCGGAGCAAATATTCCACCACCATCACCAGACTTGGATGAAACAATCATAAAAGGCTCGAAGTGTTATAGAATGGCTGTTCACGTCTCTCAAAGCAATTCTCAATTCTATTAATTCTCGTTGATTAGCGAATTTGGTCTACTATTCCGTTTGCATATTTGGTAATTTCATTCAGGAAAAACGGGGGTTCCCTTTCATCCGAATCTCGCACGCAAAAGTATTAGTCTCGACCATCCTTTCACCTGCATGATCTGATTTCTGGTACCCAATGGTCTAGACCGCGAGGACTTGCCGTTTACTATCCCGTGATACCCATTACATTAAGTCGGTCTTTGAGCCCACATGGATCTGAGGTATCTCGGCACGGGGTTGGCACGGGGTTGGCTGCTTCGGCTGTTTGAGCCCTACGTCCGAGCTAAGCTGTCCCGCCCTCGCTTTGAGATGCATCAATAATATTGCATTGTGTCCTACGGGTATTGAGAAGCTAAAGAACGTACTGGACCGTATCAAACAACATATCTCAAAACGCTAGAAGAAATATTCATAATCCATCGTTGCGTCGTCTCTATTTCTCTCTAATCTCATATATCTCTATCCCAAACTTTTTGTCTATGCATCTAAATGCTCAAGAAACTGCAGAAAGGCGGAAATTAACAAGAGAAAGAAAGGTACAAACTAAAATGATAGGATAAAGGATAGAAAAAATAGTTCTTGGTAATTAGCAGTGTTGGTAAAAGCGGAAAAGGAAAATAAAAATGGTAAAAAGGAAAATATGCACGTGTATGAAAAGTCGGTGGCGAAATCCCCAAAATGGTATACTGTACATGAAGGAAAGAGGGACAAATAGAATATATACGATGTTCCAAAAAATGGTAAAATTGCACAATCGAACCAATTCTGTGTGATATTTTCAAGGGTAGCCGTTGAGCGGACCTGGCTCACTTTGTATCACCCCACACTCACACCATACACAGCCAAACTATCTCTCTATGCTGCCACCCCGGATCGAACAGAGATCTTATGCTGCACCCAGCCCTCTGATCCTCTTCCATTCATCATCTGTTGGATTAACCTTCACCCTTCCGAAGTTTTGATCAAGATCCAAAATAATCTTCAACGCATTTCTACTCCTCAGCCACGGCATCGCTGCTCCGTCGTCCGATGCCTTTGCGCCACCGAGAATTCTAACCTTCGTGTCGCCGAGGGATTCCTCCTTCGCCGAACCGGGGAACGGGAACGTCGATTGTAAAACTTCGTACGCGGCGAGCGTGAAGCCGAATTGTGGGGATGATCGGAGGATACGAGCCGGACCGCCCTTGAAGAAGGCTTTGAAACCTTCTTCCTTGTAGACGGTCTTTGCGCAATGGATCAAGCCACGGTAGTTTGTTTCGCCTTTCCGAGCTTCGACTTGTAGACGGGTTTTGATAACATCGCACGGTGTGGTCAAGTAACTATGCATGTCGTCAGCTTGGAATCCTTCCTCCCCATAATTTTTAACTAGAGGTAGAACTTACGCTGCAGGCATACCAGCAATCGCACCACTGATCAACAGCGGCAGTATACCCAATTTCTTCCCTTCGGACTCACCAAAATAGTCTTTTTTGACGTGCGCATAGGTCGGGAAGTAGATCGCGCTGAAAGGGATATCACGCAACAAACACGCCGAGGCACCCTTGTACAAGCCCAGCAAACCCAAGTTCTTAACTATCCACAGCGCGGAGCGACGGGGCATTCCCGGCGTGTTTTTGGCGATTTCTCCTTGTATTTGCAGTCGGATTTTAACGATTTCGAGAGGACTAAACGGGGCAACCGCGGTTAGAAAGAGAAAGACCGATGCAAGGAAGAGTAACTCTTACTTTGTGAAGATAACTTGACAACCACCTGCCGTTCCACCGGCCACGATCTCCCAGGGAAGCGAAACACCTTTACCGTCGACTCCTGTTCCCTTCGCGTAGCCTCTTATTATGTCGTTGACCGTCAACTTGATCGCCTTCTCCGGAGCGACGCCAACCAATTGTGGTCCAAGACCTCTGTAAAATCCCGTAAAGCCTTCGTTCTTGATAACCTTCTTCGCGCAATCTATCGAGTTGAGGTAGAGCCTTTCGCCGACCACAGTGACACGCTGATTCTGCATTCTTGTTTTCACGAGATCAATCGGGTAGACCATCGTTGCGCCGAATGCACCGGCAACCGCACCCAATCCAAAGTTATACACGCTCCCGAGGATAGCGTTTAACGAGCCACCCTTGGTGATTGGGATGGCTGATTTCTCTTCCAAGAGGCGCTCGGAGGGTCTCCAGCTAGGGTCTACGACTTTGCTGAAATCCTGGAGGGAAAGTCGGCCGGTCTGGTTATCCAGCGAACCGAAATGGAAGAGCACGTCAGCTTCCATGGGTGTAAATGTGCCCCATCTCGAAGTATGCGCGGCTTCGTTGAGGAAATCAGCTCGGGTTATTTTCCCATCAGCAGATTTAGAGAGCGCTTTTCGGATGATAATCTCAACGAGATCGATGTCCTTCATCAGGTTTTGGAATGCTCGAACGTGCCCGTAGGAGATTTTGGCGGTAAGGCCGACGTTGCAAAGAGTGTGGAGGTTTTCTAGGAGGTGGTCCGAGAGCTTGTGTTTCGATGTTTTGACGATGATTTCTTCGAATTCGGTTGGCGTTATATAGCCTGTGGTCCTCTTGTCGAAGTGCTGGAATGCCTGACGGACACGTTCACCTTGGACTCCGCGCAACATCTGTGAGAATTGCGCGTATGTGAGTTCGCGTCGGGTCTTTTGGCCGCCAAGGTAGAGAGAAGCCCATGAAGAGTTCCAGTCGAAGGGGAGGGCATCGGCAGACTTGTTTTCCTTGTACAATTGAAGGAATTCGTTGAAGTTGACGACACCGGTGCCGTCTCGGTCGAAGAGACGAAAGGCAATTTCGTATTCGGCATCGGGTTTTGAAAGAAGGTTTTCGAAGAAGGCGTAGTCCTGGACGGTTATCTGGCCCTTGCGGTCTCGATCCGCGACGAGGAATAGGACGCCATACTGCTCGCGAGGGATCTTGTGGTAGGAAGCTGCGGGTGAGTCAGGAGGAGGGGTAATCGCTTCAATAAAGTCGATCTGGCTCATCAACTTTTCACCATCGGGGGATGTGGTAGAGGCGAATTTCTCGAAGTGAGCGCGGATTTGTATTGTTGTATCCGGAATGAGAGTAGGAGCTTCGTGGCCGACGAGAACATCGACGACAGCGGCGGCTGTCTGTTGCGATTTTGTCGCAATCTCCTCGGTGAGGCCCGTCATGCTGGCAGATAGTGCTTAAGCAAGCGGCGAACAAGACGATTCTAAAGATTTTGGTAGAAAATCAGCAAATCAGTACCTCATCGAAAAGTAGCCGTAGTCGAAGGGTCATGAAGGGGTCGCGGAGGTATATACAGGCGGACCAGCGGCTCCAAAGGCGACAGATGAGCAGAGATAGCGGGGAGGAGCGAGTGCGGAGGATGCGAAGAGCGAGAAGGGAAGAAGTCTGGGGAAGAAGGGATGAAAGGGGAATGCGGACGAGGAGCGAGAGAGGTTTCCTGAGACTTTTGTTTGACAGGGCCAAGCTTAGCTCCGCTGGTTAGCAAACCCCGATTTGAAAATTCGAAAAGCTCGCACAAAAAATAAAATTAACCTGTATTAGGACTAGTTCTCACGAGAACCAGACGAAGCAGAAAAGCGCGAGGCGGAGAGCAATTTTTTTTTTTTTTTTTTTNTTTAGGTTCGAGAGGTAGGCTTGCTGGGCACGCTAGTGGGTATATATGTCGGCGTGTCTTTATGTCGGCGTGTCTTGAGACTGCAGAATAAAAGTTTTGGTTGGTGGTTACGTGAAGAGGTCACATTCGCCGATGTCCTCTAAACGACCCCACGCAGCAGCATCGAAAAAATAAATCTCCACTACTATTATTATTATTCTCGCCCTGAGGTAAGATATCGCAACTTCAGGGTCCGGAATCCAGGCTGTGGCAAGTAACCGAGGAAGCTGGAGGTTGTGGCCGAAATCGCAGGAGCTCGGTTTATATAAAATGCCGTTCTGGGTAACTCTCTTCCTTTTCTCTCGCGGTGTCAAATGAAATCGTCAGGGGAGTCGGATAAGTGCCCATGTTCCTGTCCACCTACCTGCTATTCCGAGCTCCATCGCAGTCAGATCAGACGCAGGCACGAGGTCGGAATAAAGCAGGATATTAAGGTACGGTGGAGTCGTGGTTATCTTATCTGGCATTTTGGCTAAATTGACCGATCCATCAATGCCCTCGCCTTTGGTAAATATAGATGTGGCGGAATGATCCGTGTGTTATAAAACTTTATATACCGTTCGGCGGATATTTAGGGTCGGGATTGCCAGATCACTTCGGAGTCGATACATCGATCCTACGTGACCGTAGTATATTGGTGCAGTATCCAGTAGAGCGATAGAGGAACGATGCCCTTGTCTCCAGTGAGGCTCGATCGATGCCACGCGCATGCATTTCTCTGCGCCATGACCAGGTACAGGCTCGTCTCGTAAATTAGGTCTTTTGCCTTTCTTGCCGGGATTCTAGTACAAACTGGTTAGCGAGAGGCTAGGGGCTAAATAGATCTATACATACCAAATATATTTCCAGCATGATATATAGTACTTAAGATAGTCTCGATATTTGATGCTTCTGTATTGTGTGGTATCGATAAGAGATGTTGTGGCTGGTGGGGAAGTGTGGCGGTGGAGCTTAGCTTGAAAGTTGAGCTTCACCAAAAGCGCAGCAGCCAAACATAGCTTCTCTGACCAACTCCAACTCACCTTCAAACCTCGAACGCCCTCAGCTTCACCATCGACGTACCACTTTCAGTCCGCTACTACCACCGTCGATAGTCACAGCAAAGACCAACCGTACTACTTTCTGTTTGACGTTTCTGTGAAATATGGCGGATCAGTATTCGATGTTGGACGAAGGTGGGGCGTCGTCTGCCAACGCGCCATACGATGACTTTGATCAGAACCTCGTTGTCCCACAGTCAACCACGACCGCCTCTCAGGTTTTAGTAACCGGTATGTCCTTCAAAAAAAGGGATAGTTTTCGGGATACGATACTCACAGGTTGAATACAGATCTTCCTCGGTTTGACCTGGAACAGTACATTGGCAATTATTCCGGTAACGACTTGCCTTCGCTAGATCCTCCCCGTCCAGAGCTTCTCGTCTGATAATTACCCTTAGGTCGCATGAAAACCACCCGCCTCTTATTTATCGGCAACCACTGTCCTCCTCTCGCACCCGAAGCTCTCAAAACCGCAATTGCCATCATAAAGCAGGATAGAGATGTTCGTCTATACCGTCAGGCCGTCCAGGCGCTACAAGTATACGCACCAACCGACCCGGAAGCAAAGCTCGACGACGAATGGATCGAAAAAACCACCCGTGAGGTCAAGCAAAAGACTGATCGTCTTGAAGCCGAGCTGAAGTCGTATAAGAACAACATGATCAAAGAGTCCATACGTGTAATACCCCTTCCAGCAGATTCCTTTCTGAATAATACGCCCAGATATCAAGCGTCTGACAATGCTTGTGATTATAGATCGGTCATAAAGACTTGGGTGACCACTTTTACACCACCGGTGATCTTCCCTCCGCGTATCGAGCCTACAGCCGCATGCGCGACTACTGTACCTCCAACAAGCAGATGCTTGATATGACACTTTCGTGCATCCTGATCTGCATCGATCAGGCCCAGTACACCTCCGTCCAAACAAACGTGGCTAAAATCCGCAACCACATCCGCTCGGACGATGACCTAAAAGTACACGAGCCCAAGATCAACATCGCATCCGGTATCGCCATGTTGGCTGCCGGAAATTATCTCGAGGCCGCCAGGAAGTTCATCGACACCAACCCCAGCATCGGAAACGAGTACAATGCCGTAGCAACAATGAACGACATTGCCGTATACGGAGGTCTTACGGCCCTCGCCTCGATGGATCGAAACATGCTCAAATCGGAGGTTTTGGAATCCTCCACCTTCCGCACCTTCCTCGAACTGGAACCACACATCCGCCGTGCCCTCACCGCCTTCCATTCCGCACGCTACGGTGAATGCTTATCCATCCTCGAATCGTACAGGAACGACTACCTCCTCGACCCCTTTCTCCAAAAACACATCGATAGAATATACGACGCAGTACGAACGAAGAGTATCATTCAGTACTTTATCCCGTATTCTTGCGTCACATTGGACGCAATCTCTACTGCTTTTGGCGTGCCTGCCGAAGATATGGAGAAGGAGTTGGTCAAGTTGATCGAAGGTGGGAAGTTGAAGGCGCGAATCGACACGCAGAACCGGTTAGTTACCAGTAAAGAAACACAACTGCGAGTTGAGGTTCACAGAGGTACCCTGGCGATGGCGGAGGAGTATGAGCGGGCAGCAAGGCTGAGGATGTTACAGATCAGTGTTTCGAGGAGTGGGCTGGAGATCAGGGCGCCAAAGCAAGGACTGGGAGGCGGGAACATGGGGGGTATGGGGATGGGAGGGAGGGATTTGAGAGGGATGATGTTTGGTAATGGTGCGTAGACGTATTATTCTCTCGACGGTAAATTATATAATGCAGTTTATCGATGTCGGGTTAGAGAAAGGAGAAAGGCGTTTGTATTAAATAGCATGCATCAATAGTTCCCCATTTTCCCTTTCTTGTTAACCTATTAACTTAGCGCCTTGTTGAATGATAACGATGATACTTCATTTGGTCGCTGAAGTTATATCGGAACATTTCACGAATCGCCCGGATAACTAAGATTTATCGTGGAATCGGGTTCCAAAGATCCGTCAAGACAGGCTTACCCGGCTTGGCAACCGCCGTTCATAATTTGTGCGTGGATACACTAAGGGTCGCCATCCTCTTCGAGACAGCAATTGTATTCAAAGGATCTTAGAGCTTGCGATCTGATGGCAGTCGGTAAGTATTCATAAAATTTCTTGCTCTCCTTGGCGCTTCGGATCTTAAGTTTTCCGCGGAGTTGAGCGAGGAAGGCTTGGGAGTTCTTCAAATTCTCCAGCTCTAGCTCTTAGATCTCCAAATTAAGCTTTGAGATTATATACGCCGGGTAATATAATAAAATTCTGCCAGGTACGGGTTTAATCCGAGTTATAACTTGGCACCCGCACGTCTGGAGGAGAGACAAGACCTCGCTAGTTTGCACATCCGAATATCCGTCGATGAACCGTGGCTACGTCCGATCGATGCGCTGATACCATGGTAGAGCTGGCCGTTTCTCAATCAAAATAGGCTAACCTACTTCCAACTGACCAATACAGCACTCTAAATATGTCGAGAACCCTTCCAGACCTGTACAGGCTCTTCGAGCAGTGAGTTTATGACGGCGAGAAAGCCGCAATCCCGATTCTCGGTGTCTTTTGTGCGCTCCGGAATACGGCCCGTGCAGCGAACATTTTACCATGGTACGACATATAGAGCGCGCGATGGACTCGAGGGCGTCGTATTTCGACACTTGGTATATATATGGAATGCTTCTGCAGGGAGAAAGTCAAGGCCGCCAAGTCACAGCTAAGAAGCACTTGCAACAGTCAAAATGGCGACATTCTACAAATCTTTGGTCGTTGTAGGTCTGACGACTTCGGCCGCAGCACAGACAGCGATCACGGTCAATGTCAGTACCACTTACCAGAAGATAGACGGGTTTGGGTTCTCTCAAGCTTTCGGTTGCACCAATGAACTCAAGGCTGCAGCATCGGCTCTTCAAAAGTCGGCTCTGGATCTCCTGTTTAGTATGACAACGGGTGCGGGTTTCTCTATCATTCGCAACCGTATCGGTTCTGGCGGTTCTGGCGATAGCATAGAGCAAAATAGCCCTGGGTCACCGTCATCTACTCCGACTTATGTCTGGAACGGCCTTGACAGGGTTCAACTATGGTTCTCTCAGCAGGCTAAGAATTACGGTGTGTCTACAATTTACGCCGACGCATGGAGCACTCCGGGGTTCATGAAGACGAGTGGTTACGAGGCCACTTCTGGGTAAGAATCGAATATCCTTTATCGTTTTATTTAATATGATTTAATCCGGAGCTAACCGATTGTGAGCTAGATACTCTGTGGCGCCACAGGCCATACTTGCTCCTCCGGCGAATGGAGACAGGCATATGCCAACCTCTTGGTCCAGTATGTCAAGTATTACGCATCCGCGGGTATTACAGTGACACACCTTGGCTTTCTCAACGAGCCGGATTACAAACAAGCTACTCTCAAATGCAGATAAGCCCCAATGCCCAGGAAGCAATCTCATTCATCCCGACGCTTTATAACACGGTGCAGGCTGCAGGTCTCAGCACCAAGATCACCTGCCCGGATTACATCTTCTCGACACCGACGGAACGAATGTGGTTGTCTCGGGTATTTATTACGCCTTTGCCATGTGGTTGCGTTACATCCGCCCCGGTGCGGTCCGTGTCGCAACGTCGGGATCCATCACCAGCGTTATCATCGGGGCGTTTAAGAATACCGATACCTCCATTGTAGTCATCTTCACGAACAGCGGGTCCTCGGCGCAATCGGCCAAGGTCTCGTTCAGCGGCTTCACACCGGGCTCCATAGTAGCCTATATCCAGAGCCAGGGCAACAAGTTCAAATCCACCACCGCCACCCTGTCCGGTGGCATAGTGACGGTCTCTATCCCGAGCAAGGGTGTTATCACTGTCAAATTGACTGCTGGATCTAGCGTATCAACCACGAAATCTACTACAGCTACGGCAAAGTAACCACGACAGCGGTGACGACGACAAAGTCGACTACCACCACGACAAAAGTAGTAGCAACTAGCAGTACTGGTAGGTCTACCTGCGCGCAGGCGCAATGGGCACAGTGTGGTGGCATAGGCTGGACTGGTTGCACGAAATGCGCGAGCGACTTACGTGTAGCGTTATCAACGACTATTATTATCAGTGTGCGTAGATCAACTGAGAAGGAATAATGCTAAAGCGCTAGAATGTGTGTATAATTTGCCTTGCTTGGAATGTAAATATTATCTAAATACCAAATATCAAATTATAATCAGGCCGTCTGCGCTTTTGGCAGCGAAGTCATCGGCTGTTGTAATTTTTGCGTTGAAGAGTCACTCGCTCAAGCGCGATACAAGGTGCCAATGCACGAATCTGCGACTTCGCTTCTAAGCGTGTGCTGGCTGCTCTCTCGGCTTGTCGTTCTCTTTCCTTCTTCAAAACAATACAATCATTCAATTTTTACAATTATCACAATAGAACCCTCGCTGTTTGCCCTGCTGTCATAATATGTCTGATATCTCCAAGCTGACATCAAAACTTCAATCTGCGACTCCTGCTGAACAGACAACGTCCGCGTCCGCCTCTTGCCCTCTCGCCAAACTCCCCTACGACGTCCTTACCCACGAACTAATCCCCCAGTTTGCCAAACCAGCGATTCTCCTCGAATCTTCGAACCCCGTCGTCCAGGTGGAACCTTCATCTTTGCCTTTGCGCCAGCTCGCGGGCACCTCGAAGCATTTTCGTTCCTTGGTCTCCCACCAATATAAGACCTACCTGCAACACCAATACCCGGCCGTCTACGCGTACATCATCCAAGAAGCCTCCGCCACCGGTACAAGTCTAGATTCCATCCGTTGGCACTCACGGGTATTCGAGACCGAGAAACTATGTCACCGCTGGTTCAATCACCAGTTTTACGTCTCGACGATCGCAGGCGAATCCCAGGGGGGTGAACCTAACCGGCGCCAGGTCCGCAATAATAATCATCACAATGATAACGAACAGGTCGCATACCGCCCTTGCATGGACGTAGCACAGACGCTCGCTGGCACTGAGACCTTGGTTATCGGACAGGGTCTTCGGCTTGCGGTTCGTGTAGGTGAACACTCGGCCTGGAGATACATCACCCGTAAGAACATGAAATCCGGCATTGACGATTTCCTCGACGTCCACATCTTCGACGAGGATAACATCATCGCGAGCCGAAGTCAAGGGTTTGAAGTCGTCCGGAACGTGACTGCTTCCGATGGAGAGAACCTTCGGATCGCACACGCAAACAACCTCTTTACGTTTGGTGCGAAGAGCCCTACCAGCGGGGTTACATCCAGCTGTTTAGACCCTTCGAATTCGAGCAATAGGTCGCTCGCGATAACGACCGCAGACGTTAGCGCGGACTCGTACAAACTTCAAATATTCAACCTGACCCACCGGGACTCTCGTGTGTCCGTCCCCAGCGAACGGAGTCTTGAAGCTACCGTCCCCGTGAAAGCCTGGGCTTCCACATTTCTCACTCATATGATGGTAGCTGTCGGCCACCGCCTCGGCTTGTCCCTCTACGAGCTTTCTCAGAGCTCTATTTCAGACCCCATCCACATCCCACAGCCTTCTACTTCATATAAACACGAACTCTCCGTGCACTCTCTCACCCGGCTTTCCGCGCCATTTTCCACCTCAGTACTCGCATCCGGTTGGTCCGACGGCGTCACCCGTCTCTTCGACGCCCGCACGAATACCTACGTAGCCAATTACGAGAACCCGATTTCCAACGAAGCAACGCCAATTTACTCCCTCTGCCACACCTCGCCGCTATCTAACACTCTTCTGGCCGGGTCATCCATGCGGCAGTCGGTGGAGATGCACGATCTGCGGTACTCGAGTAATATGGTAGCCCACTTTTCACCCTACCTCTTCCCGCGGGAATTTCCGGGGAACAAAGCGGATGTGGTGACGGACGGCTGTCTGTTATTCTTCGATAGAGTGAAAGCCGGGGAGGTGGCGCGGAGCTGGCGATCTCGGACGAGACAGATCAGGGGTGCAGCTCCTACGGCTGTGCATTCGCTCGCTTCCGCGTCCGCGGGGTCAGGAAAGTTGTTTATTGGCGTGCAGAGTGATGTCATCCAGCTGGATTTTAGGAAGCGAATTGCGGGGAGACGGTGGGGCGCTGGGCTGACCGCTGAAGAAAAAGTTAGGAAAAAAGAGGCGGAGAGGAACACGAACTATCAGGTTCCGATGTATTGGTTTGATCTGGCAAAGCAGATGAGAAGCTTGGAATCGGAGTCGGATCATATCCATGGTGGGCGTGTTGGTGGCAGTTGGTACTGTGGACGAGGTGACAAGGCATATGCTGTTAAGTATAGAACACGATAGAGGGCCGGTGATAGAGTACTGCTAGACTCGGCTAGAAACGAAGATGAAGACTAGATCTATACCGCATAGGAAACAGAAATAGACAACCAAATGATACATCAGTCTCGTTACCAGACAGTGGACTGAGACTGATGATATATTTGCTTCTAGATTTCCGAAATAATGAACATCCCTCCCGCAATGTCAAGGTATAACAAAGATGCCTCCCCAAATCTAACTCTACAAGATACCCAAGCAGGTATGTTTCCGCTCCAGTGTAACCAATTCCAATTTAGGTAATCAAAGACAATATAAAATGGTATAACCCTGAGCCATATAACTCCATAAATATAAACTCGACGATAACGAAAACAAAAACAAACCTACTGAAATCTAACCGTATAAGACATCGCTACTATCCAAAATCTACTTATTCTGAAATATCACCATCCAAATCCCTCGGATGATACCTCCCTCGTTCATCAACAAGCGGTGTTCTCTCGGTTTCTTCCCCGACTTCAGTCTCGCTGCCCTCGCCGTCCTCGTCACTTACAACCTGTTTCTTCCCAGGATAGATCAGATAATGCTGGGTGATAAACACAACATTCAACGCCATACTGATCAACCCGAGACCGGTTTTGACCAGATTCCCCGTCACACCCTCCCAACTACCTTCCAACGTGGCATCGATCCCCAACTGCACAAGACTGAGCAGCCCACCGGAGAAATCCATCAGAATCTGGTAAATGCTGAACCCTTCCGTCGATTCATTGATATAATTCGTATATATCTGCGGAAGATATTTGATCAACGTGACCAGTAATTTGGACAGCGAAAACACCGTCGTGATGTCTAGGTAGTTGAGCCGGTGGAAGGCGAAGAAGCGTCCGTCGCCACGACCGTGCTCGGGTACGTGCGGTCTCGTTTCATTCGCGATGGCGTTGCTGGTGACGATCCCGATGGTGACTATGATCCCGATTATGACACCCCATACCGCGGGTCTGGTCCTCTCCCGTCTCCGGCCCTGCTCGTAGCCCCATATCGAGTGGAAGAATTGGGAGTATGTGACGGTGGCTAGAATGAAGGCGTGCAGGGCGAAAGCGAGGTCGTTGAAGCGGACGGTAGGGTGGGGTGCATTTGGGTATCGGGCGGCGTATTCGGAGCGAATGACGGGGGAGTAGAGGAGTAAGGAGGTGTATAAGGTGTAGCAGAGGAAGCCGAGTATGTTGAGGGGGAAATAGGAGGCTGCGACGCCGAGGGTCGAGCGACGGGCGTGGTTTTGGAGGAGTTGCGGGTAGAATGAGAGCGTCCAAAGACAGAAGCTGTATTTTTCGAGGATGTTAGCACTCAGAGGTCTTCGAGGACGGTCAAGAGATTACTGACTATATCCATCCGACGACCCAGGATACAATCTGGGCAACCTCTCGCCAGGTTATTAATACCGTCGACATGACCTCGCGACTGACATCCGGGAGTTTATTCTGTGGGGTTTCTCGGGCAAAGATCAAGATTGTTTAGATTACTTGAATATACGGTTGACGACTCCAAATAGAACAAAAGACTCTACGGTGTCGCCGTGAAATAAAGAGGGAATCCGGGGTATCAAATGAACGAGTGAAAGGATGACGAGGAGCACACGATGACCTCGAAGGTGCCAAGCTTTGATGTCTGTTTGTCAGCAGACTTGCCAAAAAAGGCAGCATCGGCAAGCTCCAGCCGACCAGCATCGTGTGGACACTTATACAACAGTCGACAGCCTATGGATGATACTACTTGGTATTCTCATTTCATGCATTCTCCGCCTGGAATTTTGCATCCTTGGCCGTATTGAGTAATTCCACCGCCTCGTGGTACTCTTTGCTATCTTCTCCCAGGCACTTCCTCTCAACTTCCACCGCCTTCTCCGCCCAAACTACCGCCACTTCCTCCCTACCGACTTTCAGGGCCAACTTGACTCCGATCGCGTAAACTACGCCCAGCGTATCCGTTTCCTCCATGCCCTCCTTCTCCAGTAACTGTATATTACTCGCTACGACCCCCAAACTCCTCGCGTAATCCTGTCTTGTCCACTTGTCCTCGTTCTTCAACTGCTTCTTCTCCCTATTCCCCATCTTGACGAACAGAGCCTCAATATTCTTCCTCCTGTCGTCCTCTTCTCCGTTATCCGTACTATCACATGAGGTACACTGGCACTGAAACCCCCAGTGGCTAAGTAACCGCTGACGCGCAGCCGTGGGATGGCAAATGTCAATATACGACGTCATAAGCTGCTCGTCAGGCTGGATATCCCGAAGAGCGTGTATCGTCAACCGGTTGATAGACGGATTGTATCGGTGAAAGACGTTCGGGGCGCACGAGTGGTTTAACCGGGCGGCCATGGGGAAGACGCCCAGCCACTTCGAGCTCCCGTCGAGGGATTTGCAGGTAAACCGATTGGTTTCGTAGATTGACCACGCTCGTTCGTATTCTTCGACAAGGGTGTTGAAGTCCTCCGAGAGATCGTCTGACAAGCACAAGTTAGAATCAGTATATCAATAGAGCTAGTGTGCGTGTTTATAAGGGTTATGTAAGATGCACACACCGTCACAGCAAGCCCTCAGCATGTCAATCCACGTCACGATCCTACCAGGCTTCGACGAAGCCGCCAGATCCCAGAACATTCTTTGCTTCTCCGCCGATAATGTCGTGGCCGCATGATATAGATCTATATGGCCCGCGGTATCGGGTAGCATGATTAGCTTTTCTTCGCAGAAAATACGCGTGCCGGAAGATATCACGGCGGTGGCAAAGACCCCGATACCGCTTTCTGGGGTCTGTCGTTCTTCGTAGAGGTCTCGTCGGACGAACGAAGCCGTCTCTGTCTCTGTTCTCTCCGCGGGAGCATCGCTTAGCTCGAGGGAGGAGACGTCTGGCGTTAATGACCTCGATATCATGATGGTATCCGGGTTCGACATTGTGAATCCAGAGCTACCAACCTAGGGAATGATAGCTCGAATGGGTCGAAATCCTCTTGTCGAGGGATTAATTTCGTAAATTTTGTGTACTCATTTTTACTGGCGGCGAAAAGGGGAAAGTGGTTCCCAACTACTCTTTGGTTGATAGAAGAAGGTTTACGGAAGGTGATTGAGCGTGTCGACGTCTCAGATTAAAGTCTTCGGAGCTTTGTGTGATCAAGATGAGTTTACTAGTGAGCTTTGAGAAATGGCCAAAAGAAGCAAAAGAACTGCAGCCATAAAATCCAACATCAACGCAAAATAGGATTAAGACTCGACTCGACTTCAATTTGTAAAGAATGAGTTCGAGTTTTGAGTAAAGAATATACCCGAGATACCTTAATTGTCCTCCTTCAAACTATCAAACCCCCCTATTTAATTCTTCCCTCACATAATTGATTCTTCAACCCAGTCGATAACATCTCGAATTCATCCCTTCTCGCCTTTTACGCTTCCTTCTCCACCTTTGAATCATCCCCGTCAACCTCAAACTCCTTCATCTTCTTGAGCACAAAGGCCCGACTGAGATCTCTCGATCCTCCTTGTTTCTTGAATTCTTTACAAATCGCAGAGATGTCATCTTTCTTGACATTTTCGATAGCCTTCCTCAGTGCTCCCATCTATTGATA
This sequence comes from Orbilia quercus, assembly GCA_036971405.1. Lineage (NCBI taxonomy): Eukaryota > Fungi > Ascomycota > Orbiliomycetes > Orbiliales > Orbiliaceae > Orbilia > Orbilia quercus. The sequence goes on along the minus strand of JAJTUE010000008.1, from coordinate 1,685,425 downwards.
TCCTCACAGATTAGCTGTCAACACAATCAATAATACCACAAACTTACAGCGTAACTCTCACCTCGATATCAGACAAGAACACCCCCTCATCTCGAAGCTTATACCAGCGGAACCTGAAAACGTTCTCCGAGCTTCCAGTCTTGAATATTCCTTCGAATTTTTCGTGTTTTTCTTTTAGACTTGATTTGGTATGTGCTGGGTTCGTGAAGAGGTCGCGGATGAAGGCGTCGTGGGCGGAGGTAAACTTGAATGTCGAAACGGGTACGCCGGCTTTTCTGCCACGACCGGATTTTGGGGTGGCTTCCTTTGTTGGTTCCTTTTGTTTATATTGGTGATCTTGAAGTTGTTCTGCTTTGATGTCTGGCTTGATGTCTGGATCTGAGGGGGTTACAGATCTTGATTCTTGTTTTTTGGGTACAGGTTTGGGGTCGGCTTTTGGTTCGATTTTTTGCTTTTTGGGGGTGTTTACGGTGCCGATAACGCTAGACTTGTGTGGACGTCCACGTTTTCTGGGAGTAGAATGCGGCTCTGCAGCGGTAGCTGGTGACTCGGTTGCGGTGTCAGTTTCTTGTTTGACGGTGGTGTTTTGAGCGATAGGTTTCTCAGTGACAGGAAGGTTGACTTTTTGAGAGGTGTTGGGGACAGCATTCTCTTTATCAATGTTTTCGCTCGTAACTGCCATATTCTCGACTTTGGGATTCTTGACTTCGCTTTGACCAGAGTCGAGATTGTCAAGAGTGTCCTTTCCGTTATATGAGGGTGGTGGCGTTGGAGGACGGTGAAGATCTTCTTCTTGGAACTCAGTTTTGACCTGAAGTTCAGACATCTTAATCTGGAATGTCGATGATATCACAGAGTAGTGGTTTTGTGACGGGATAGATTCGAGTGTAAACCTTAAGCTTATTGGCGGGTAAATATGTTGAGGTTTGTAAGCTTGGTTATGGGAATAGAAGAGTTAGGCACTCCAATACTCGAGATACCAAAATATTCGAAACATAATAAAAAAGAGAAACTCGAAGAAAAGTCTGGATTTAGCTCACAGAGGCTCTTTTTGCCCATTAAGCAAGAGGGAGTCCTGGAAGTTTCCAGTCTCGATAATCACAAATGACGTATATTCTCATATCACATGTATTCAACAAGTACAAGTTTGGAGACACCCTGGGCTCAGAATTTTCAGGTGGCTGATCTGGGATTAAATACAGGATGACTGTGTGACATGCCTTGTTTAGTCTAAATACAGAACAGTGGGTAGATGCAGGGAGAAGTTAATTACATCATTGAGCACCGCTTTTTCAGCACTTGAATATGCAGTGACTGGATGATAACAACTATATAGTGAAGGGGAAGTAAATGTAAAGAACCAAATGAGACTCCAAAAGCGGGTTACATGAAAGTAAAGGGGATACATGACAAAAGGGGGGGAAGAGGAAAAAGAATGTGAAAATGTGAAAATGGGGGATAAGAACAGTAACAGTGATAGATAAAAGAACCAAGAATACCTCAAATCGAAGATGAAAAGATTGTTCCAAAAAAACGACAATGATAGTAAAGGCCAACGGTAATGACATCTAAGTCTCCTCCTCATCGAAAGTGGGGACTTGCTCGTCATCATCATCATCATCATCACCAAGGACTTTACCTCTCCTACGATTGCTGATTTTCTTTTGAACGAATGCCTTGGTAACCTTGATACCTGACTTTTTCTTGAATTCTGCAACAACCTTCCCGGCGGCGTCTTTGAGAGCATCTGTGATGAGTCCCTTCAAGACGGAATCTTCGGCTGGAGTGAGTCCGGCGGCGTCTTTGATCGCAAACCAGCGGTTGGAGAGGGATTTGACATTGCGGCCGGTATTAAATTTTTTTTCGAAAGCCGTATGTATCTCGTTTGTATTCGAGATGGTCTTTCGGAGCTCTAGAAGATATGCATCTTGTTCGCGGGTGAAATTTGATGTTCGTTTTCCGGAACTAGTGCGAGGCTTCTTTGGAGCGGAATCTCTCTTTGGGGTTTCCGTTGAGGTTGGTTTGGCCTTTTCATTGAGTTTGTTGGTGACGGCGATGGTTGACTGAATATTTTCATCATCGACAGGATGGGTGGTGCGAGCTTTTTTCTTTGGGGGCTGCTCTGTAGCACTTTGTGAGATTGCCTGCTGAACCTCTGCTGGGACGTAGGGCCCCAAGGAACCATATCCTGGATAAGCCCATTGACCGTATTGAGGTTGGCCGTAATGGGATGGATGGCCGTATTGAGACGATTGACCGTATTGGGAAGGGTGGACGTTCATCCCTTCCGGGTTGGGCTCATTGTCGTCAATTTTGTGCTTTTTGGCACGGGACGTTGGGTCCGTATCGTAATTGTAGACAGGATAAGACATTATGATTGGTGCTGATTAGGGCTTTGCTTGTTGGTTGATGAACGGTTAAACGTAGGGGCGTTGGATGGACGTTTGACGTTTGACGTTTGCTAGTGTGCGATGTCTTTTTGGTGAGACGGAGGGTGAAACGGAGATGGGGGTTGCTGTATAGGAGAAGACGGAGACTCAAACAGAAGGGCAGTCACAAATCATTATTTTCCCTAGATATTCAAACAATCGAAATTCATTGATCTCCACCTGATAATTGTGAAGTCCATTGCCATGAAGATTACTTGAAATTCACCTCGGCATCTCTATCTAGATATATCTTTATAGCGATTACACTCGAGTCGAGCACTTGGTCTACGAGACAAGATAAGGACCTCTGAGTATTATGATATATTAATATCGTGCTTGGAAGAATCGATTAAGTAAATATCGCAGTCGACAGTATAAAACACCAATTGATCAAGCATCGTATCATGATGAGAAGGAAAATAAAATATATTCATGAACGCCGAACACCTTGCAATGTACGCTATACCGGCTGTCTTTGAGAATAAAGAGAATAAAAAACACCAATGCTATGATCATAAAACTCCGCCTTGAACACTCTAAACCCCTCAAATTCAAATCTGTGCCAAATCCTGCCAGATATCACCATCTGCAACTTCCTCAGCAATCTTCGCTTTCCTCTTCCTTCCCCTCTTCGTATGCTTCTTGCTTCCATCAATGTCTTCTTCGACTACATCTTTCAACTTGTACGGATCTGTCTCTTCTTTCTTTGTGATAACTTCGTTCTTCACTTCCTTTTTCTCACCCTTGAAACTGTAATTCCACTTCCTCCTTGCTAAAACTCCTTTGCAAAGGGACTGTACCCTGATAATCCTGTTCACAATATCCTCGACCCTCCTTTCAACCGCATTTCTCCAGGCGCGCTGGATAATCTTGGCAGCCCGCTCTTCTCTCTTACTCTGAACGATGGCCTCGATCTTTCGCGCCTCATCAACAACCGTCCTGATCCTCTCAGAAACGGTGCGTCGGAAGGATACACGTCTCCACCAATCCTCAATCTTTGCGGCGGCTCTATGCTTCTTCGTTGCGGCTAGAATGCTCGAGACGAGGAAGGCCAGGGCGGAGGTCACAAACCGAACGTTGGCCACCTTTTGATCTTTGCCCGACTCTGTTGTGAATAGCTTCAAGAAGGCGTCGCTGCATCCGATGGGTCTCAGGCTATGCTCGGTCACCTTCACCTTCCCGGTTGGTGGAATGCGCTCAGGGAGTTCAGAACGATAGTAATTGTCGTCGAGAGGACCGTATTCCTTAAGTACGGCCTCCAGAACCTCTTCATTCAACAGCTCCGTGATGCCTTTCTTGTGAAAGGCACCACTCCTCCCCGCCAGGATTACCTGGACCCAATCCTTCATCTGATTGAGGTACCCAGTCCCCGCCCCTTCATTCTTGTTTTCGAGTGGGAGGCGAGGGTCGATCTTGTACTTCTTGGAGAGCCTCGCCACCTCCCCCCTCAGGTCCTCCCAGTCCACGAGCTGCTTCACTCCGGCGCGACCCACCAGAGCCCAGACAACGCTTAGGGTCACCTCTCGGTGCCCGTCCACGATGTCTTTGGCTCTGACGGTGCCGGCCGGTAACACCCCCTTGTCGCAGAGCGCTGAAAGCACTCTGCCGACAAGTGCCACCTTTTCGCCTCTACTATGGGGTGTCAATGGTACCCCAGCGAGGATTCCCTCACCGAGGCCCAGCAGCTCTGCGGCTTTCCCTAGTCGGACCCCGTCCCTCAGATCAACCCTGAGGTTCGTAACTTCCCACCCGTACTCATCTTTCACCGTCTGGGCAACCTCAAGAGTGTAATTATACCCTTTGAGGGTTCTGTTAATACCCCCCACGCTGGGCAGCAAAAGCTGGCTCAGACGGCCCAGAACTCCCTCGGAACTCTTCAGCTCGGAGGACTGGCGGAATAACAACCTGCCACCGAAGATTCCCGTCCTCTTCCCCTCATCGAGGAGGTGGACCAACAACAAACACCGCAGGATCGTCCGTCGTAGCCTCCAGCTCTTTGTTCCGGGCTCCTCGTTCTCAACCCAGACTCTCAAATTTCCATGAGAGTTGGCACCATAACTCTCCCATCCGCCAGCATCATCTTCGATATCGACGAAGAATGTGTGAAAAAACTTGCTCATTTCTTTTTGAAGTCCAAGCGGTTTGCAGGTGCTAGGTGGAGGGAATCTTCTTCCCGAAATAACTTCCATCGCAACCTTCAGTGGTGACGAGTAATAAGTATGGGTGAAGAGTGTCGTAAGCTTTTCTCTCTCTCCGAGATCTCCGGCCAATCCTACACCGCTTTCGTCTGAGATTTGGTCCGCGGAGGGTTTTAGTGCGCCATGCATAATCGAGGCCTTCAATCGTTCGTGCAGGAGAACATATTTTTCGGTAACGTAAAGATCCAGCAGATCTCCTTTGGCGTGCATTTCCAATGTTGGTGGGGTACTAGTACCTGAGAGGAGGATCCCGTTGAGGATGCTTTCGAGCAGTGTTTCTTGTGTTGTTAGCCATTTTGCTTGCGGGGCGTGGAGGGTTGGGTTTAATTCAGTTGCTTCGTTCGATGATGAGACAAGCGGAGGATAAGAAGAGGCTGATTTTCGGGTTGGTTTCTTTTGGATTGACGACTTGGTGGCTTTGGATTTGATGAATTCGGTGTCCGAGACTGATTTTTGTGAAATGGTGGATTTTTGAAGTCGTAATCGGGTGATTTCTGCAGTTGTGGATTTCTTGGGTGGAGGTGATGCGGAGTCTGCTTCAGGGGATGGTCGGGCGGTAGGGTTCATACCCCGGGTGACGCCTCTGAGTGCGGAACGGGAGGTCGATGATGCGGTGCTCGTTGTTTTGATGTTAGAATTCGAGATACGAGGCTTTGGTACCATGGTGGAAGCTTTCTTCGGGGGCACATCCTTCTTTGCAGGCTTTGTAATTCTAGTAGAGGTGGTGGATTTCGGCTTTGATTTTGCTTTGATCGCAGCTGACGAGGATATTGCAGTTGTAGCTTTTGTAACAGCAGCGGAAGCCACCTTGCGGACAAGCTCACTGATTCTCCTACGCTTCTTGGGCGGTGGGTTCTGCGGCACTGGTTCTTGAGCTGTTGGTGCCATTGACAAAGAAGACGAATTTGGCGAGGAAGCGAGTAAAATTGTCGTGGAAGTCGAATCAATAGATGAAACGTCCGCATGGAGAACCGAACTGTTTGCCTGTACGGCTGGAGAGGAAAATGGATTCCCGGTCTGCGACCTTGGAGACGTGCGGCGACGTTTTTTGGTTGATGTCTCTTGCTTGAGAGCATTTTGTGGAAGCTGAGCGGTTGGATTTTTGTCAATGGCAGCCCGTTGGACCATGTTGAGAGGAATTTTGCGACGCTTCGGTGCGCGGGCGAGAGAGTTCACAGTTCGTCTCTGATCTGAAAGATCGGCGGTGAAGGAGTCGTTTCCAGGAAGAGTCAAGTCGGGATCGAGAGATGCAGGACGGAAGCGCTTCCGACGAGCGACGGGTGGACATGGCGTGTCGACGAGATCCATTGTAAATTGTGCATATAGGAGATGTACCGATGTTTTGATCCGACACGAGCAGACGTTGAAGGAAGTCGCGTGGAGTCGGAGTCCGATGTGATTTGGTGGAAGAAAATAGAGTCGATGCAGCGATGGGAGTTGGAATGGAACGGAGTCGATAGCGTCGATTGCGATGAAGAAGATTGCGAGAAGAGGATGTTTATTTTGTCGAACGGCGATGTGTAGGGAAAATAGAAGTAAACAAGAGCGAGACACAGATTGTCGAGTGTGTTGGAGGTGTGGTCATATGTAAACATGTAAACAACGACAACACGTGACCGTAACAACACAAGAAGTCGCAACCAGAAGTGGAAACCAAAAGCGTCAACACAGCCGTCTAATTCAAGATCGCTGTTTTGATACTCCTCAGTCATGTCTTGAGGCGCACCCATTTAAGTGGTGTATGCGTGTTTCTATACGACGAAAGATACGAAGCCTCTCATAGTCGGAAATAGATAACCCTCATGGCTAGAATACGTTGGTACTCAAAAGCTAAAGGGTATATAAAGTGCTTTGGAGGATTTTTGTTTAACAAACAGCATGCCTGCTCTGGTGGTATGGCACAATTGGTTAGCGCATTCGGCTGTTACAACTCGCTCTGCGAGGGAAGCCACCGAAAGGTTGTAAGTTCGAGCCTTACTATCACCGGTTGTATTTTTTTCCCCACTGATACCAATGCCTGTTGATACCTTCTTGACTTTTTTAATTTTAATTTTTTTTTTACTTTTCGTGTATACTACTTTTTCTTCATTACGGCTTGATACTCTATAATCTCATCCAGAGATCCGGTATCTTTCTTTTGTCTCCCATAATTTCGTCTCTTCAATATGGAGACCTGCTTTCGTATCAGTGGCCAGGTATCAAGACCGACCAACACATATCCGCAGATGGAAATTCCGCAGCAGACAAACGGACGATTAAGGTTCCGACGCACGAATACTAACCGACAGCAGAGCCGCACGTCAGAATGTGGGAACGGACCCGAATCATCGGGAGCGATGACGAGGTGGAAGCAAGAACTTTATCACGATGATAGCTACTTTCAAGATCCCGGGAAAGTCGGGTGCGAGGCCCGAAAACAGCTCTGAAAGGGTCAAATCGGTGTCGCACGGGCACGGCGACACCAGATATCATGAAATCAGCATCGATATCAGACGTCCACAGGTCCGTCCGAGCTGCTTCAAAATGGCATGATTTGGTGGTTTCGACGGTGATATTGAGCGGGTGTTGGAGCGTTTTATCATATCTCCATTTTTGGGTGGCAGCGAGAACCCTGCACCGCCACACTTTACCGGGCACGCGACTCGATCGGAGAAACGAAAACTCGTCTAGAGATACTTACAAAGTCACAAAATACCTCAATATGAATTAAAGCACTGAGGAAAAATATCTTTCCAGTTTTACAAAATATCGAAATGCAGAAAATTGGAAATACGTGCGTAATCGTTATCGATAAGATGTATACCAGCTTTGTTAATTGCCACTGTTACAAATATTAAGGGCGGTCTAACTTTTAATCAGTCACTCTGCTCTCGTGGACTGTGTGATACGGATGACTACATGTCTTTGTGGTGTTTTACACGATGTCCTCGGTGAGTCCTCGCGATAGTCACGATCTGCGCCCTTTGTGTTTGCGGCTGGTGTTGTTGTGGTGTGCGGGCAACACCGCCACTTTGCGCTTGCTTTTTCTGCCGGCCGTTCTTCTCCTTCCTCCCTTAACTAAGTCAGTTCTCCCTCCCAAGAATTCCCAATCGATCCAACGAAAACACCATCGCCCATTCTCCATCCTGCCCTCGTCCGGCTTCCCTCTAGACTTCATCCTCTCACGGTCCGTCGCCTGTCGATACGCCTGTCGCTCCGGCCGCCGTCGCTCTCTGCTTGGTCCCTTTTCAAAAAAGGTGGTGCGATCCACTTTTGCACCGCGTCAACATCCCACTTTCGCGTCCTTGCTCACCACACCACAGCCCAGGTTATCACCATCTCAGCATCTAAAACTGGTCTCTTTCGAGTACTCGACTTCTCGTCCAAGTCTAGAAATCGACCTCGCCGAAAACTCCCACCGGTTGCTCGTTTCCTCCAATAAACCGGTGATATTTTTATTGTGAGTGCCATTCGTCTTCCCACCAAATATATCTTTTCTGACCTGTTGAAATGCCTAGATCCCACTCGATGATCCGAGAAATCATCCTCCTCTGATTAAACCCCCCCGCTCCACTGCCACGTTGTTTTCCACCCCACCATGCCAACTCGCGGTCGCAAGGGACAGAGCATCACAAACCTCGTAGTCGACCCCGAGACTCTCGGCGAGGACTCTCAAGACGACGATTTCGACCCCAGAGCCTCCCACGCCTCTCCTTCAAAACGTCAGTCCCGCACTCCCAATAAAAAGGCCCGCGCACCTTCCAAGAAAAACAATAAATCTCGCCGAAGACGCGACGAGTACGACGACGACGACGACATCGAAATCCTTAGTAGAGGTTCCTGGTCTGCCTCGTCTAGCAGTGAAGAAGACAACCATCCTGAGATGAACGCTGCTGGCCGTCCAGCAAGAAGAGCGGTTAAAAACAACAAAGTTCAATACAAAGAATCATCCGAGTCCGAGATCCAAGGCATCAAAAACTCCGAAGACGAAGAGGAGGCCATCTTTACTGACGACGAAGGCCCCAAGCAGAAGTCTCGCAGGCCCAAAGCCGGCAAGACCCCAAAGAAACAGGCTCCCAAAAAGGCTCCTGCTTCCACTAAGCGCAACCTCAGACGTCAAGCCTTCACCGAAGACGAAGAAGAACTTAGCGTCCCGCCGACAGACGACGAAGCGGATCAAAAGCCCAGGTCTCTCATCGTCAGACTCAAAGTCAGCAAGAAGAAATTCGAGGAAGAAATGGCTCGCAAAGGTTCCTCCTCAGCTGCTGCTGTGCCGGCACCTCCTACCCAGCGGAGATCATCGCGATTGGCCTCCCTCCCTCCTGAGAACACCGCTGACGACCTTCCACCTCGCACCCGTGGCAAATCGAGAGAAGCCACTCAGTCTCCCACAGGTAGGAACAGGCGAAGCCGAAGTTACAGTCGACCTACTACTGCTGGCAAAGGTTCTTCCATTCAAGGTGCCGTTAGTCGACCTCGACGTGTCACTCGTGCTGCCAGCAGAGCCAGTAGCGAAGGTGCTGCGAGTATCGATGCCCATGATGACATGGAGGTCGAGCAAGCCGCTCCAGCCGCTCCAGCCGCCCTTGCCATGTCCCGTATCACCGAAGAATCCACCCAGAATTCCTCCAATAAACTTACAAACGGCGATAGTTCCAAAGATGGAAACTTTCAACCCGGTATGACTAGCACCAGCACTGGTGACTCCCTGGATGTTAATGTTCCTAATCGCGAACTCTCTGGCTTACTCGTTGCTCCGGACCTTACAGACGACGGCGACACTTCCGGCCGAAAGGCGACTAGATCTAGCATCGCACTGAAGAAAGAGGTCATCGAGACCGGCACCTTTCCCGAAGACGAAGAGGAGGAGGAAAACGCGCAAGCTCAAGCGGATATTGTCGACATCAACATGGATGATGATGACGACGAGGACGAAGAACCTGTCGTTGGTCGTAGAACTCGCTCCTCAGCCAAGCGACATGTCACCCCTCCATCCGAGTTCACCACGCCGAAAAAGCAGCAACCCCAACGCAAGACCAAGCGCAGCAGCAAAGACAGCGATGATGAGTACGAAGAAGACGGCGAAGAAGAAGTCGAACATGACGAATCGGATAGTGATCACCCTGAACCGCAGGAGGACGACGACGAAGAACCCGAAGAACATCGTGGCCGTCGTACGCGGGCTGCTTCCCAGAAGAAGCGTCGCCGAAGCGAGATGTCCACAGATCCTGTCGATCTTGACCTTGAGGAGCTGGCTGAGGAAGCCCGTGATCTTGGCAAAGAGCGCAAGCGCACTCGGCGAGAGCACCGCTACCTCATGGCTGTCGAAGAGGATTCCAGCTCTAGCAGACGACCTCGTCGGGCCGCCGAGAAACCTGTCGACTATCGTGTTTTCCGCCCCGAAGAAAATCTTATTATTGAGGATGACGGTAGCCCACCGCCCACAATTATCGGCCGAAAGAACGGCCGTAAGGGCAAGAATGGTAGTTCCGATGCCCGACCTTTGTTCAACACTCTTGGCATATTTGGTGGTGTCGGTCAGGAACGCTCAATCCTTAATTCGGATCGCAATCTCGGATTTAATGATTCCGACAGCAGCGACGACGATATTCAAATGATGCCTTCCGGAGGAATAGACGCCATGCCTCCACCGATTAGTACCGGTGGGAAACGCGATTCTATCTCTCGTACTGGTGGTATGGGCGCTCATGGTACACCAATGGATATGGGCAAAATCACATCCACTCAAAAGCAAAACCTCGCTGATGCTGATCCTATCGGCATTGACCCCAATGTTGACTTTTCAAAGGTCGGTGGCTTGGCAGAGCACATCAATCAGTTGAAAGAGATGGTAGCTTTACCTCTCATGTATCCTGAAATTTTCCAGGGTCTTGGAATCACTCCTCCTAGGGGTGTACTCTTTCACGGCCCTCCTGGTACTGGTAAAACCCTCCTCGCAAGAGCCCTCGCCAACTCCTGTAGTGCCAACGGGAAGCAAATTACTTTCTATATGAGAAAAGGTGCCGATATCTTGAGCAAATGGGTCGGTGAGGCCGAGAGACAAGTTCGGCTGTTGTTCGCTGATGCAAGGAAGAATGCCCCCAGTATTATATTCTTTGACGAAATTGATGGTAAGCAGACTTTTTCCTTTTTTATACGCTAAAGAGAAACCCTTCTCGTTGACATCTTTTGCATAGGTCTCGCACCTGTACGTTCTAGCAAGCAGGACCAGATCCATGCCTCTATTGTGTCCACTTTGCTTGCGCTTATGGACGGAATGGACGGACGTGGCCAAGTTATTGTCATCGGTGCCACTAATAGACCTGATTCTATTGATCCTGCTCTTCGACGTCCCGGTCGTTTTGATCGAGAGTTCTACTTTCCTCTCCCGGATAAGACATCTAGACGCGCCATCATTGATATCCACACGTCAGGCTGGACGCCGCCACTTTCTGATCACTTCAAAAACGAGCTTGCCAGTTTGACAAAAGGATACGGTGGTGCTGATCTTCGGGCTTTGTGTACCGAAGCTGCATTGAATGCTGTGCAGAGAAAGTATCCACAGATCTATCGTGATACGGACAAGAAATTCGTGATCGATCCCAAGAGCATCGATGTCACGGCTCGTGATTTCATGATCTCGGTCGACAAGATTGTACCCTCGAGCGAGAGATCTTCCACCTCTGGTGCCGCTCCATTGCCCGAGCACATTGCGCCTCTCTTGACTCCCACCCTCGAATCCGTTAAGAAGATGCTTGAGCAAGTGTTTCCGGAGAAGAAGAAACAGACTGCTCTTCAAGAGGCAGAATACGAGCCATACACTGATGCGGATGGCGGATTCGGACGCGAGAAGATGCTCAAGGATTTCGAGAACACTCGTGTTTTCAAGCCAAGACTCCTCATCCATGGCCATCAGGGTATGGGCCAAGGGTATCTCGGTGCTGCTTTGCTCCATCAGTTCGAAGGCATTCACGTGCAGACTGTCAACCTCCCCATCCTAATGGGCGATCCTGCCAAGAATGCTGAAGCAACCCTCATTCAGCTGTTCACTGAGCTGAGGAGACATAAGCCGAGCGTATTGTATATCCCCGACTTGGAGAATTGGTTTCACGCGGTGTCCAACGATGTACTCACCACATTTATGCATCTTGTTGGCAGTATTGGCAGCTCAGAAAGAATCTTGATACTAGGTATGACCTCAGCGAAACTCGAAGATATTGATCTCACCGTTATCCGAGATTTGTTCGGGTATTCGAGGAAGTGCAGGATTAGCATTGCAAAGCCAGATGAAGTAAGAATATTCCCTTTTTACCCAAATTATTTCTCGACAAGTTGCTAAGTATTTCGCCCAGGACCAACGAAGTCACTTCTTCCAGAGAGTCATTGGTTTCATTAGGAAAACGCCAAACGAGTTTCCTGACCCGACTATGCGACGCAAGAGGGTTATTGAAACCTTGCCTATTGCACCTCCTCCGCCGCCAAAGATACCAAGCAAGGAAGAGATGCGAGCTGGGCGAAAGCGTGACAAATATTTCATTCATCAACTCAAAGTTCGTCTAATGCCCATAATCGACATGCTCAAGCTCAAATACAAACGATTCAAGCGCCCGTTTATCATACCGGAGCGACTGCAGCAACTTAACTTGCCTCATAATGATGAAGTTGTGGTTAGCGACATTCAACCCGAACCGGATGTTCGAATGATCCGAGACGAAGACGGAGTGGATATGATTTTTGACGTGACGAGAAACAAGGCATTCTATAACCTTGATCTAGAAGTTATCGAAGAGAGAGTTTTCAACGGTTATTACGTGAAGCCATCGCAGTTTGTGGAAGATATTACCTATTTGACAATGGATTGCCAGGCCAGCGGAGAAAGAGTTGCAATCTTACAGGGTAGCGAGATGAGAACCAATGTGGAGATTCTGGTTTATGATATGGAGAAAGAGAATCCTGCCCTCGTCAACGAATGGCACGAAGTTTGGAATAGAGCCCAGGAGAGGATCAAGAAAAGGGCAGAGCAAGGAAGCACAGGTTTACCGGCAATTACCGAGAGCGGAGAGGATAGCACCCGCGCTGAGCCATCGGAGATGCAAACCACCCCTGCGCAGCACCCTCCTAGCACGGGGATCGTGAGGAAGACGTTCACCATAGGAACACCCTCTACGCCATACCAACAAGCCCAGATGCAGATGATGCCACCACTGATCGAAGAAAGAGACGGTGATACATCGAACGGATATATTGCATCGAGTGAGTTGGGGCCTAAGGATAGCGACGGTGATGCTGTGATGAGCGATATTCCTGCCGTTGGCGGAGGAAGTACACAGGATGCTAGTGTCACCGGTGCCACCGCAGGATCTGATAGCAATCAGAGCAGCACCTTCAGGACCGCCGTGCAGAGCATCGCTCCTCAAAACTCTGGTTTGCAGAGTGCACCACATGTTCAAGTTCAAGAGCAACAGACCTCAGTTGCGGTGACTCAAATTTCAGCTCTGGTTCATAGCGCGGCGAACACGCAGAGGAGTGGAGCGGGCGGCGTCAAGTATTCCGGACCGATCGGGCTTAGTAGCACCCAGACGCAGTTTGAGCAGAATACTTTGAATGCTAGCTCCACAACTTCTGGCAAGGATAATAGCTATCCTCGCCTAAGCGATCGTACGTCGAGTAGCAATCGGACGGACGTGCCGCAGGACACGCCTCCCGCAAGGGCGTTTGGTTACATGAGCGATGGGGCTAGTGGAGGTAGCGCCAGCACGGGAACCAGGACTCAACATATGATGCAGCATGCCAGTACGACCACGGGCTATGAGCACCCGATTGCGTTTGGAGATAGCCAGTTGCCCGATACACAGCGTAAGTTTACCCCCGTTTGTTATCTCCTTCCTTGCGTGGCATCTTTCACGAAAGAACGTATTTGTTAACAAGCTTGTGATTTGCGAACAGCAGTTGCTTCGTCTGAGGGTAGCGCGCCTAGTCAGTTCGCTCCCTTTGGGCAAGATTTCAGGAGCACCCAAGCTACGGGCGGGTATTCTAGTGGATCCCAGCAGTCGCCGTTCGTGCCACCGGCTTTGAAGCATCGCCTCGCCGATTTGGCGGGCCCATCGCCATCGAGTAGCGCACCGAATCTTCCTCCAAGACCACCAACCCCAACACCGGACCCACCACTTCAGCTAGATGAAGACGATTTGCGGGCATTCCATCAGCATTTAGTGGATGTGTCTGACGGATTCACGATTGAGCAGTTGGAGCAGATTAACGCTGCGGTTATGGATTTGGTATGGAAGCACAGAGCTTCGTGGGATAGAAACGAGATTTTGAGGGAGGCAAAGGAAATTGTCGAGGAAGTGAAGGAAGATATTTCGGAAATGGAAAGGATGATTAGGATCAGTAAGGCTAGGATTAAGGCAAGGGAAAGGGATGAAGGCGGAGAGGTTAGTTATGGCGAGGTTCTGACGAGTGAGCTTGATTAATGTGATGGGAGAAGGGGAGGTAAATTGTCATTTTTCGCTTCTTGTTTCCTTGCTGAATGTCATTTATGGCGGCGTTCTCGTTTTATGATTTATCCCTTCCCCCTCTTTTTGCACTATATTTTTATGTCTACCTTGAAGCAGCTTGCGGTATAAAGTCGTCAGGGAGAAGATACATCTGTATCTTTTTCCCCCCTGAAGACTTTTTTATCTAAAGGCCGGGTTTCATCTTTGGTTGTCTATGGTCCAAAATCTCCAGTTGGTAGTTTTATCTTTGGTTGCACTTGTCTCTTCACTTTAAACTACATCGATCTCTGGCCTGAAAGACATCTTTTATACATGGGCGGGATTACCTTTTATTTGCTCTCGTTTTATTTTGTATAATATCGGAGGTGAGACTGCATATACATATTGAGCTGGTTTTATTTAATTTTTTCTCTCTCACAGTTAAAGGGTTCTTGATTCCAGTGACTCGAGGGACGGTTGCAAGTGAATTGAGTGATAAGATTTCTCATTTATCTTCCTCGTGAAGACCCTTTTTGCAGACATCTAGATAGGGCTAGGATATTCGAATGTGTGTTTAAAATGCAACAAAACTTCGCCAATACAGATATAAGAATACAACAGTCCAGTTACTAACTCTCCATCTAAAGGATATCTTTTGCAATCGAGCGCAAACTAAATAGTGTACTCAAGCCTTCGACTGTCGAGACTTCATCTTTTTCATAACGTATCCCTTTGTGACCGATTTCCCATTCGAAGGCTCCTTGAAACGTCGAATGATAGCCGTTGAGATGTCTTCTATCTCGTCGATTGCCTGTAATAGGAGCGTTTCCTATTTTTACGGATTGAAGTATTCGTAAATTCTAGTTATATATCTCTAGTTGTTGTTTTGTATATATTGAAATGCCGAAATGGGAATTGAAATCGAAACAGACCTCCCAGTCACTCAGGAGAGCGTTATCTTTAATCGCAAAATACCGATTCTCGATTCGTTTGGGTTACTCCGCGTGTTGAATTTCTCTTCGAAGAGACGGTGGACTTCGGTATTATTCTTGCCTTTTTGACGGAGGTGGATGAGGTATGCGTCCTGTTCATTAATGAAAGTTGCGCTGACACCTGGTTTGCGGCCGCGCTTGGTTTTCTTTGCGGGAGGATCAGAGGGTAAGCTCTTGGTTTCGTCTGCATAAAAGGTGAAATTCGTGCCTGTGTCTTCGACAGGTTCGCCTTGATGGTAGCGGGAGTGGGGGACTTGTGCTTGGTTTGGGATTTGGGATTTGGCGCTGCATAGCTAGAGGTTGTGTGGAGATCTGAAGGTTCTGCTTTGATTTTTATGGAGGCCATTTTATTTGAAGGTATCGAGAAGAGTATATGATATTTGATTCTAAGTATTCTTGATTATAGATAACAGGACAGACAAAGTCTTAGTGATCTGGAAATGCAAATATTCAGAGGCGTAAATTTAGTTTTAGACGGGCGTGTAACTATATGCATATATTAAAGGCTATACAGTATTTTCCCCAGGAGAGATAGAACATCCAGATTTAGTGTGGTTGAAACTCGGTGATGCTAGAATCGCTGCTTCTAGAGATTTGATATCATGTGTAGGTCGCGGGGAACCTTAAATAAATGGCAGGGTGTGATCAGGATGATCCTTCGAGTTGCTTTAGTCTAACTCGATGACTGATGATCTACATTCAAAATTGAAGAACTCGATAGGATGAAATATTTTATTTGATAGTGGAATAGGACATAATTTGTTTCTAGGGTTAGCTGGTATATCTTTGGAGGCTTAGCTGCTTAGTAATTTCGATAAATTGCATTTCTTATATTTTCTGTGGTTGTGTCCTAAAGTTGCAGCTGTGGTCACAGCCGTCTACAGTGTGCTGTTATTATTAATGTTGTTGTTGTGTCCACACCAAAACGGGTGGGTATAAATAGCCTGCCAGCACCACTCCTCCCCTTCACTTCTTCTTTTGTCTCCTCCACCTATCTCCCAGTATTATGCTCAAAGATAAGTAACCAACCTCCCACCCCCTGTTTTTTAATTTTAATTTTTTAATTTCAATTATTTATTGTGCCTACTATCACCATGGAGTGTATCCGGGATGCAAAAAGTAAGTTATATCTTCCATCAGCCCTTTTATCATCCCCTTTGCCGTAGGGCTTTTTTTTGTGTGTGTGTGGCATTGTTATGCTATAATATCTCATCACAATTGTGCTAATATGATTGTTACAGCCGGAAAGCCGATTGGCTCGGTCCTCTACGAGAGGCCGAAAGAGGTCCCTGTGAGACCTATCATGAGCCTGATGCCAATGGCTGCCGTTGGCTATGATAGGTTCCAGGACGCGGTGGCCATGGCTTTAAAGATCATGGCGGAGGAGAAAATCTGCGTGGTGGAAGCCGTAACCAAGACGGTCATACTCTTCGGAGTCACTGACCCGAAGGTTTTGGAGAAGATCCGGGGAGTTCCCGCCGTTCAGACTCCACCACCAACCCTCGGACGCACAGTCGTCCCCAAGTTGCTGTCGACTCCGCCAATGGTAACAAAAAAGCCAGAGGGAAGGGTGGAGGTGAAAGTGGAGGAGGAGAGTGATGAGGAGAGGGAGAAGAGGTGGGAGGAGGAGTCGACGCCGGGCCACCCACAGTACCTGCGTCCCCACATCCGTCTGCCTAAGCAGCGGATGGAAAGGGAGAGTGCTGAAAGGGCGAAGGCAGAGAGGGAGAAGGGGAAGAGGAAGAAGGAAGACGATGAGGTGACGAAGAGAGAGGAGGCGGAAAGAACGCCGGGTAGAGAGAAGGAGAAGAAGGAGGATCGGGGGCGGTATATCCCTCCCCACCTTCGTTCATCGCCACCCTCCCGCTTGCTCTAGTTTCTTTTCGGGTTTTTCCTTTTTTTTTTTGTTTCTTTTTTTGCTTGTTTTTACCTGCCATTTATTTACCATCTAATCATCTGCCATTTAGTTATCTGCCATTTAATTTTTACTTATATTAGTCTTTTTCTTTCCCTATGCAAATATATCTTCAAGTTTCTGGTTTCACTTCGCTCTAGCTTCGCCTCCGTGCATAAATTTCCAAACTTTCAAACTTCCGTGGTACCAACATCGTATCAAAATTCTAGTCTCGATACTGGATGCTAATTAACCCGGGATTTAGCCTAGTGATATGGACTGGGCTACTAGGAATCTCTAGTGCCCATGCACATGTAGTGGGTGCTCGTATTGTGAATTTATATTCTCAATTTTGCCACACTTAACTGCTACACAGTTTAACGATGGAAAGAAATTCGACACCAACTATCATAATCGCAGTCTTGTAACTGTTTTAGTTGCGGCGAAACCGCAACACCCCGCAGCAAAACAGTTCTAGTTACAAGACCGGGCTGGCTTCTGCAGACTGCAGCAAAACAGTCTAGTCACAAGACTATACAAGACCGTCATAATCGATTGAATTTTATACAGAATCTGAAGTAACACATCGGTATTCTGGTAGTACTGCTTGAATATCATCCCCGCACCCCACTATCCGAACTTCCATGAATACTATTGATGCTCAATCAGATTACCAACCAATGCTGTCGCAGTATAATAGATCCAATTCTTCTACATACCTAGGTATACATATACAGTACTTCCCTTTAGTCAATGCCAAAAATTATTTGAGAATATATTTTTCTAACACTGAGCATGAGGATAGAATTTATCCTGCATGCTGGCTACCAAACACCACTCATTGCATTGCAGACAAATGTGTTTTGATATGTGTTGTCAACACAATACAACAAAGTGCATGGCTTATAAATTTAATAAAGTTCAAGGCTTGCAAGGCTATGAGCCTCTATCCTAAAGAGTCAAGATCTTGAGGGTCTTTGCAAGTTGGTCCGGTTGTACAGTAGAGTCAGTTTTTTATATGGAATCCACAAAGCTCTAAACGATATTCGTCTGTCTCTCAGCTCCATGAGACTGGAAAGACTGACAATAGACCGTCGGACGAACAACGTCATCCACATGTGATCCGGGCCGGTGGTTCATGGAAGCCACGAATTATTCGAACAGGTCTCGTAAATTAATTTTCTTCTTCAATTATTCAAATCTCTCTTGCATCGCCGCAAGTACTTCATCAATCGAGACACGTTTTCCAGTCTTCGTCGTTGAGGTTCTATCAGAGCTATCTTTCTTTAATTGTGCAATATCTCAAGGTATGGTCACACCTAAAATCCTCTTTCGTAATGTTCGAACGTTCCTGCATTAGTGTTTATTAGAGCGGATATATGGTTGTATATATATATATCATGCAGTATGGTATAGATATTTAATGGCGCAGATTTATACTAACTCCTAATAGCATAATCCCGCCAAATCGAACTTTTATTCGACACCAGTCAAAATGAGCACAAATGCATTTGAACGTCTCATGGGGGCTAGCCCTGCCATCGAGCAAATCGCCACGCTTCTCCCAGTCACGGACCTTATCGCGCTATCATGGACTTCCAAAGCGTTCAGGGGTGCCTTTCATCCTATCTACCAACGTAGAACCGATCTGGGTCTTAAGCTTTCTCGTAACTTCTGTGACACGGAATATCTGATCAAGGCCATGCGCTTCTACTTGGTCGTGATCGGAGGGAAGAGATCTATATCATTCATCTGGGATGGCGTAGTCGATCCTAACTCTAAGGAATGGGAGTTTTACATCGGTTGGAGGAATTTCTATAATTTCGAGCAACACCTAGAGCTCCATCAAGGTTTGCGTAGGAAGTCGGAAAAATCTAAAAACAGCGTTCGCGGTCTCGAGTTTGAGGTTGTTGTACTTGAAAACGCGAGAGCCAAGGTGACTATAAACATTATCAAGTCACCGTTCGCCAAGCTGATCGGGAAATATCCGATCACAATCTATAACACTTTCACCAGCGTTGATTCAACCTTCATCGGCTATCCGGAATTCACGTTGAACCGCTTTGTCGCAATGCGAGACGATGCTGCAAAAATGGAACGCCGCACGAATTTGACCCGATATTTCCAGCAAGAGGCGGATATGCAGGATCTGGAAATTCTTGGCTTTGTCAGGGTGCACCAAAAGCAATTGCGAAAGGCGCTGGAGGGACCGGAGGGTCGAGGATCTAACATTCGAAACCGTCGACCTATCCCTATGAAGAAGAACAAGAGCACCTCTCCCATCAAGATCATGAATAATAATGCCGATGGGAAGAGAGAGTTCAAGCAACTGACCGAAGTTGACCTAGGGGTTCTCGAACGTATCAGACCGGAGAAATATAGATACGTTGACTTCCTGCCTCCCGTCTGGATTCCCAGATCTTGGACGAAGATGAGGCCAACTGACAAATTGGACCCAACCTCAATCTACTCAAAAGCTAAAGGGCAAAGCATGGATACTTGGATGGACAGAGCTGAGAAAGCGCGTGCTGACAATGAGAAGTTCGAACGGGAGGCTCACCTCTACTACTACGATCTCGACTTCAGAGGCAACAAAGGAAAAGAACCGGGACGAGACGTGCTATTATCTGGATGGAGATAATGATTAAAATTAACTGCCAGTCAAAGCGATTAATCCCTGCGTTGATATGATCAGAACCCAGCCGTGCGGCGACAAAGGTGCCTGTAATTAAGCATGCAGGAACCTCTGCAAACTTTTTCAAACTAGTGATCAATAACATTACCACCAATTGTTCTATGGGGATTTGATCAGCTTGCACGGTGGCTGTGCACGATGGGATCAAACTGTTGATCTTGATACTTCTTACGTAGCCTTGTAGTTCTCTCCTCGACGTTTTCTCGTAAAATAGGCTGTACCAGTCTCGAATCCAAACTGCGGGTGCTGGAGGCTGTACGTCTGTACATCAAGAAATTCTACAACTCGAATACTCTAGATACTTATGTACAGGTACATTCCATATATATACTAGTCAAGAACCTTTCCCTTCGTGCGTCACGGCTGGTTTACGGGACAACCCTTTCCGACACATATTTCATTTGAAAAATGTAACCGATAACCTCTGATATCCTTGTTCATTTTCAAGCAAGAACTATGCACCTGATGCTTACTTGAATGTGTTTTGCCGCTTTTCCCACCGCCGATAAGGCCATCCCGGTTACACAGAACCGTTCAATTTCTCCCACATGGTTTTTTCATTTCAACTTGCCTGTGGGGGTTCTATGAAAATAAAATTATCCACATTGACATTGGCATATTCATTGCAAGTATCTTTTAATTTTCGGCATCTCGGTCGTCGGTTTAATTAAAGTCGGGCCGCGGCTGTTTGATTATGAAACCTCATTAAGGCGACGAGGTCTTAAATGCAAATGAGAATCACACAAAAGTCGACCACCTGATCGACCTATCTAACCCAATATTTCTAATCGATTGATACACAGCTCGCCCCAAAGTTCGCTTTGACGCAACTGCCGCGATAAACCTGTCGGTTAAGTGGAGATCAAAGCGCCCTCCAGGATCACCCCCCCAAAATTGTTTCTTCGCAGAGGATGTGCGGCGCAGCGCCGTGGTTGGAGGTGACATATTATCACACTGCATGTTAGTATTAGTCTGATTGTGTTTCGAGGATATCCAGTTAATCCGGTGCACCTCGTAAACAGCGCCCGGAAAAACATGCCCGGAAGCTGTCAACCTTTTGGCCGTTACGTTTAAATGTTCATATCGATACGCATCTCACCAATCGATATACGTGTACGACTTGATATCCGCTGCGTCACCATCGTATCCGTTATCTATGGGTAAAAGTCTTTTCTCAGTGAAGCCTTACTTTTAGGGCTGGGGCATGCGCCTGCAGCGCAGTTACGATTTAATTCTCCACACCCACTCGAATGGATTCAAACTTTTTCACTCTCTTGGGTCCGCACGATATTCTTTTCGTGAGGATCCACTCAAGGTCGTACGACCCGAGCCGGGACTTTCAGAATCCTGCGAAACCACCTTCCCCGCCATTTCGATTCCCCACTCACGCTAGCATAGAAGGCTTTTAAGCGAAGGAATGGAGGAAATCGACACCGCCCGCGAGTCAGAATCTTCGCATTAATTCATTTTCTCTTTAGCACAGACTTGTGCACAGAAGATATACCTCGCTATCAACTTTTCGGGCCGCTGTGAGTAGTCTGTAGAAACGTCGAAAGCGGGCGACAGATATTCGCAAGACCCGAAATGGATTCCTCCATGTTTCAAGCCAGTCCGCATACGCTCAAGGTCTTTTTCTCGCACTCAAAAACAGTTCGGAAGAAAAAAAAGAAAGAAAAAAAGCAAGGAGGGAAGCGCTCGATGTGGGTCTCCCCTGGGCCATTTGCTGGCTGTTGCACGGACGTCCCGCCAGGATCTCCGGCGACTTTTAGTGAAGCGTGGAGATTTTCCACCACGGGCAGCTGTCGATTCGCCAGAAAAGCGAGAAGACCTATGTGTACGAGATCTTTTTTTCCGCGGTTGTACCCTCAGATCACCAAAACCTGGGGAAAAGGACTGGTTTGAACAGATTTGATTCACAAGGGAACGAAGAAGAAAGAAAAATACGGGGAAGGAAAATGTACCTTTATGAACACTTTCGGACCTTCCCCAGGAAAGTGGATAAATTAGCAAGGTTTTCGCTGGATAGTATAGTCTCATCTTGGGATCTTTCCCTTTTCTCTTTAACGAAGCCTACTCTGATAATATATTCCGTCTATCCACACCAAGTGGGAACGCTTCCAATCCTTATTTTCTTTTTAACAAGCATCCTTACATTCCTTACCTTTTTTTATAATTCTTTTAGGGACCTTCTACGATTCGATAGCATTGGATTTTACGAAAGTTCCTTTATAGTTTAGCAAGACTGGGAAATAAAACAAATAGAAAATAATAATCCGTCACATTACAGTGTCTGCAATGACTTTTTCAAAATTTCTCGCAGCCTTTGTACTACTCGCACCAGTGGCTTTTGCGTATAACTCAACTGCGGGCGTTGCAGAAACATCACTTTACTGGGATTGCTGCAAGGCATCCTGTTCATGGGCAGACCATGGTTCTTTCGTTGGCAATCCCGTCAACGCCTGCAGCATTAACGGAACGAGGCTGACAGATTGGAATCTGGGGACAGGATGTAATGAAGGCGAGTCATTCTCTTGTCAAGACCAGATTCCATGGGCTGTTAACGATACGTTCTCTTATGGATTCGTTGGTGCTTATATCGACGGGTTCCTAGAGAGGACGTGGTGCTGTGGATGCTACGAATTCGAGTTTACCGATAATGTAGTCATGGGGAAGAAGATGATTGTGCAAGCTAGCAATTCCAATTATGACGCTAGCGGGTATTCGCAGTTTAATTTGGGTGTAAGTTATCAAATATCGAATCGGTTGATCAATGGCAGAGAACTAAACGATATCTGTAGATTCCAGGAGGTTACGACTATGCCAGCGCATGTGCTAAACAGTTTGGCGCGGAGCCAATCTTTGGAAAAGAAAACAATGGTGTTCTTACCCGTGATCAATGCGATCTCCTACCTGATACCCTCAAGCCGGGTTGCTACTGGCGATTCGACTGGCTTTTGGATGCGAAGAGACCAAAGTAAGACATCTCACCGCTATACCAGGGTATTTTGCAAAGACGAATGCTAACCATTCTATCAGCATCACATGGAAGAGAGTTGGCTGTCCATCGGAGCTAACTGATATCAGCGGTTGCGTTCGAGCTGATGAGGTAGAATTCCTTACTACTGCACAAGACAACCGCACCGCTGCCACTCCTACCCCATCTCCGGCATCGAGTATTAGCTCTCTATCTGCTCTCTACGCCTTTGCCTTTGCCGCACTGCTCGGTGTAACGATGTCTTTGTAAATCTGCAAGTTTGGCATGATTGTTTTTACCTTCCTATTCTGCGCTGCAACGTTGGATACGATGTTTACGGACTATTATTACTCTTATTTTATTTTTGGCGAGTTTTGTGAAAGATTTCATTCTGCGGCTTATGTATAGCGATGGGTGGGCGGGCAATGGAGTTATTCATTTTGTTTCGATGACTTTCGTTTGATGAATATTTATTTCATCGCCAAATCCGACTCTTCAAGCATCATTGACTTACAGGAGATCGATTATTGGTTTTACCTCAAACAATGGGATCGCATGGAATATTGTTCTTTTCGAATCGTATCTTTGGTTCTTATCAGCTAGATGATGGCGTCAGGGATCGTTGGGCGGGAGTCATGTATCTACCCATATCATCATCGATATCAATTTCTTTTTGTTGCACTTCTTTGGTTCTATCGATGTCCCAGATCTTCCCAAAATAAATTACTTCAATATGCGTGTGGCATAAGGTAGAACGTACAATTATGGCGGATAAATTACCTTGTAATCCATGTATTGTTCTTAGTCGGACCATCCCCAATATTTATCACACAGCAGCAAGGAACGAACAGCTGTAGAATGCTGATCGCTGTTTGATGAATTAATTATTCGATTGGGGAAAAAATACACTATGGGGCCCCATGATGATCGATTACGAAAGCTGCCTAAACTTAGCGAAGACGACTAACAATTTAATGTCGGGAAGAGATCAAGGTACAATAGTGTACTACTTCTATGGTACAAAAGATGGTATCTGAATATTTTAGACCCTGGATGAAATCCCTTTCTTTTTCTTCCAAGGCGGTATGGCTTAAAATGGTTCGAACCTGTGTGCTGATTGTTCACCCGAAACCAGAACCAAGGAACGGCGCTATTCCCGCTTCTCGCGTTTTTAGCCCCCAAGATGCAGACCGGTCAACTGTTCTGTACATACCTGGATTCTTTCCAAACCACGGAAGCGGGTTCGAGCACCAGTTGCTTTCCTTTGGTGCGCCCGAAATTCCAACCAGTTATATTAATTTTCCTCCTTGTTGTCGAAGAGTCGGAAGCAGGCCAAAGGGGAAAAGAGCGAAACGCAGGGCTCTGATGTTTTCTGTCATGTCTTCCGGCTTCCCCTGCAAATTATCGACACGGACGTATTCCTCCGCCTGCTCTGGATCGACTTCAATCAGTGAAGGTTTCGCTCTTGGGAGGGCACGCATGTCCCATGTGGCCTCCTGAGCTGAGGCGGAGTTAGTGCCCCAAAATTTTGCCGCCACTTCGAAATCGAGGCCACACTTAAGATTCTTTTCAACGCAAAATAAACTGTAGTGAGTTAGGTAAAGCTAATACGAGTGTGGATTTGAGTCAAGTTCACCGAGTGGGCTTTAGTCTGTCCTTGTGGTGGGCGGGACCGCGTTCGATTAATTTCAAAGCCAAGTATTATGGGTCTTAATATCGGTGATATTAAATCTATTACCGATCTCTGGAGACACTGTTCACTGTATTGAAAGATTTCTGAAATCATAATCGTCATTATTCCCCTTTGTTGTTTTTGCTTGTAATATAATGTAGCTTGAAATATACAGGTAGCGACATGAGAAGGAAGAGTCACGAGGCGAGACTGGGAGGCTAATATATACATATGAAAACAAATCAGGAACGCCATCTCCACCTGAATAGAGAAAAACAGAATAGGGACACAGGTATCTAGAAGCGAGGGTAAGAAGCAAAAAAGCTATTAGGAAAAACTCGTCAAATCCACCAGCGCCAAAAGACATCAAAATTAAACCGAAACCCCAAACCAGGACATGGCCCGGACAGAGTCATATCCTACAAGTAACGCCGATAACAAGGCTAAATGATACAGTTAAGGGGAGAAAAAGAATAAAAACTCCAGTTCGTCATAGAAAGGAAAGCAAAGTGGAAGTAGAGAAAAAAATATGCAAACGTAACTCCGCGTTTAATACCTCGTCACCGCCAATCCGGGTCTTTCAAATACTTCACTCATGCCTGCCGTAGACACACTCTCACTCCGCGAGTAGTAGTTAGCACCAGTCTTTGAATTACAACTGAAGCTATCTTCTTCCTCTGCAATGGTCACGTCGAACCGTGTTTTTGTAACACAGCTCTCGAGATCGATGGTTTGATCACCGATAGTTGTATCGTACAGACCTTTCCTCTTGGGCGGGGGTCTGAGTCTTTGCAAAAAGCTCTCGCGAGCGGATTTTTGTGTCCCGCTGTTACCAGGGCTGCCGCCTGTGATGTGAACGGGACTGACACCGGAATCCGGATACGCGCCTTCTTCTTTACCGAGCCAGCGGAGAATGAGGACACGCAAGGATGGAATGCACGCGGCCACGATCGCGACGCAGTTCTCCCAGTGATTGATAGTGAAGACAATCTCCCAGGTCCAGTCATCCGGGGCGGAGACGTAGAGACGGTCTCTGTAAGTATAGAAGATTTTGGCAGCACCAATACCGGTGACGCTGTAATCGAATTTATATTAGCTTGAGAGAAACTTTTTCGATATAGGAGATATAGACGGACATACCCTAGACTGAGTGAGAACAAGAAGACAACGATCAACCTATTCCTCAAACTAGCCTTTTGTAGCTTCCAGGTGAGGTAACAGGGGATCGGGAAGATGAGAAGATCCGTAAACATATTGATACAGACTTGAAAGATGCAGACCCGTCCGATGACTACTCTGCCAGCGCAGTGTAGGTTGCCGAACGTTCTGTCGTGCCATTTATTCCCTGATTTCGAGGGACACTGGAAGAGCATATAAACGGCAATGACGAGGCACGAAAGAGCATTCAAGACGAAAACACCGTATACGAACTTGCGCACGTTGTTGATGACACCGCCTACCTTGAGAAGAAGCAGGAGGATAGAGGCTTTGACCAAGGGTAGGATGAAAGCGTTGCCGACATTGAACCACATGTTCGCCTGGTAGCTTTTTGTCATATCTGGCTCGAGATATCTTTGGTTTACATCCCAGATATGGATGCCAAAGTGCCACAGCTTTATCCATTGCCATGACGGATATATTATGAGAATTGACACTAACTGGGATAGAAGTTAGCCAAAGCACGAATATAAACTGTGGGGTGAATAAGTACTAACAGTGGCTAAAAGAATTGTGAAATCGTCCAACCCCCACCCGGACGTTCTCTTTGCGTGGAATCTCAAACCGGTGAAGGCTAATGATATCAGCGGTGTGAATGTGACTACCGCGAGAGCAGAATTTTGTTTGGGGTAGACGCCTGGTTTTTCGATAGCTCCGCCCCAGAGTTCCCATTTTTCCGCCATGGTTTCGTTGATATATTTGTTGGGATGTCGTCTGGCCGGGTGCGGACTAGACTGAGCGCCTGTCGAGGGGTTCGGGCAAGATCTGGAAAGCTAGTCGTGAAACACCGTCTACCTGACACCGACATCAAAAACAGAAAGAACGTGGACGCAAGGTTTTGTTAAAAAGAAGAACTGAGCAGTATCATGAAAAGAAAAAAAAGAGCGAGAGTCGAAAAAAGGGTGCGTAAAATATTTTGTTTAAAAAGAAGATCGGGAAGGTTTTATTTCTTAATCCACTTAAAATAATGGTATATCACCCGGACCTCGATGAGAGATTCTGGGGCCTTCGTTTGCGAAAAGCTGAGGTCTGGTGGGTCCATCCTGGTTCCCCGGAGGATGCACCAAGTGGAATACGACCCACACCAAGTCTGCATTATTTTCTTGTCGAATGATCTGTTGCAGGGATATAACTTCATTAGGTTGAAATGCAGGAAGCGAATCACAGAACTGCTCAGTGATTTAATTATCGATGATGCCGAAAGACGGGATCCGGGTTTCGAGGAGAAGCTGTGATATTGGTACAGGTACGGAGCAGCAGTAAAGCCGTGCGCTATTTGGAAAAGTCAATTCTCACTACTGCAGTTCTAGAATGCAAAGTGGCTACTTTTTTATTCTACGAAGTATTTTGTTTTATTGTTTTCACCACGTCTGAGAAGTCTTCTGAATTACCATTAAATTTCCGACGTAGAATTACTGTCATTGCTTTTAAATCACTGAGATCGTGCACCATCCGTCCCGGATTTTAGTCGAAAGGAGGGCTTTGTGTGCCGGATTAGCATCTAACCTGCTTTGTGTCATGGAACGATGGCTTTGTTCTGGGTGTTCTATTCAGATTCCATTCTTGTGGAAGGGTGGCTGTTTCTGTCGCACGGACAGCAGAAAGCAGACGTTCGAGTGTCTTCTCTTCTCCCTTTAACCTGCAAAAGTCACCGGCAGCATCCCATTCGTCTAGTCGAGAGGCCATTTCGATCAAGCAGGCGCTGGGCTTCAAAGCTCATGCAGCGATGGACGCAAGGATGGAGTTATCAAGACGGCATAGATTACAATGTGCTTAGTGCAGAACAGAACTGAAACGTACCCGCCATAACTACCATGCGGTTGAAAGGTAGGTCAACTGTCGTCCGGCTGATAGTAGTTCCGGCTGACGGGCTTGGCCCGTTTGTCGAGTCAGTTTTAACTTTCAACGCATTTCTTGGTCTCACAGGCCACGCTTTGGATACTGGTATAAGCGTTGATTACATCTAATGGACGACGGCTGGATTTAGATAGAACAGTTATACGTTATTTCACTAAGGTCGAAATTGATTGGTAGACACCTCGGACATTCGGGATTTCTTAGACGAAACTGATCCTGAGCTTGGCGAACGATTTGAGACGAAGTCAAGGTTGATATCCACTTTCCATGTTCCCCGACTTGGGTATCTTGTGGAGAAAGCGCACACGTTTCGTTCTTCATTTATTTCTGTCGCAAAGCACGAAGAAGTCAAAGATTTGATTTGACCGGGGATTCCGGGATCTCTAGCCATTTAGATTGTCGGCTCTAGCGAATCATGTTTTCTGAAATGCGGCTAGATCAGATGCTCTGTGGTTTACCAAGTCTTACTCTGTATCAAAGTTGAACGGAAGTGAATCCATCATAACTTCAGATATTGATCTGCTCCCAGGCAAGTTCAAGTGCAGGGAGACTGAAGGAAGGAAATTTCTATTTCTGACTTCTTTAAAAGAGGGGAAGTGGCGTGACCTCACCCATCTATCTGCTGCAGCCGCTCTTCGCGATAGACTGCTCTCTCTGTATTGTAAAATCAATCTCAAGTTCAGGTTTATCAAGGCTGTTAATCGATCAAAACACGGGAGGGATCTAACATTTGAAGACCTGTTAAGTAAGCAAGGAACTTGAAGCAAGCAACCGTCGGCTCCTAGCGCCTCGAAGTTTGAGCCCTGATAGAAAGAGGACTGAGCACAATGATGGATCCCGTTCTGAAGAACGCAGCAACAGAAAACCTTGGGATGGAAATGTTAGAGCTTCGGTGGTATCATGCAGGAGGAAATCTAGGTCCTAACACCGAAATAACTATTTTAATCCTCGGACAAGGGTAGCAGTTAAGTTCCTCTGAACTTGCTTGCATGATCGACACTGCAAGTATACGCACGACGAATGCTGTCGTCCCCTCGTACGGAGTACGATTTGCTGCGGTTGTTTATTCTGCTATCCGAGCGTGATTTTTGCAGTGTTAACGGCATCGAGAGAAGGGTTTTTGTTGTTGGATTGGCAGAAATCAGAAGCTGCTGCGGCAGATTCGATTGGCTTTCCAAAATAGATCGAGAGCCGAAGCATGTCCTGTGTCTGAGAAAGGCACGTGGAAAAGTGGAGTAATGCGTGATTTGAAAGACGAGGCCTGAGCGCTAAGTCAAGTCAGAAGCGGGAGTCCGAGACTAGTCAACAGAGTTTTGGAGTCGAATACCCAGCCGAATTCCTGTCATCTTTGAGTTCGAATTGAGAGCTCGAAAGAGCACGTCTGGAAGTGAAAGCTGGAGAAAGCGAAGTTGATAGAAATGTAAAGTGTAATAATATCGCGGACGTTAAGACAGGGCGGATCGCTCTATTTTTATAATGCAGGAAATACGATCTTCCCGTACCTTATTTTGCAGGTTCTGGTCAATCGAAACTCGAAATGCTCATACAAATCCGACGAGACCGACGATTCGGAGGGTGGTGAGTTTGGAGCAAGGGTGATTCCAAGGGGTCAGTACTGCCAAGAGGCTAGAGGCAGGCGAGGCCCTTCTCATTTGCTGACGAAACGAGGCCATACGAAAGCCCTTTGATGTCTTTGACCGGCAGACATGGCTAGGCGAAAACCAGCGAGCGAGGCAAACCTGGCTGGATTCGAATCTTGGGCGATGTTGAAGCACGCGAGCTGTCGGATGTACGATGTCTACGCTGTATGTCGTTGGGTGAGCGTGGCGATGTTTATCTGCCTCCTGTTGATTAATTATTATTCAGCGACAACACATCTCGACCTCAACCTCAACTTCATCCTCTCGCCAAGACTGGCCTCCACAGGCCCACACGACCCGATCCCATTGGCCTCTTTCAAAACTCCCGTCAGCCGCTCCTCCTGCTCGGTATTTGGCTGTTCTGTCGCGGCTGTTCACGTTCGGCCCACATTCGGCGACTTCCGCGGGTGCATGACAAGCGCCGTCTGCCCCTTTCTTGGACTGATCTAGGCTGTTCGGTGGCGACTGTCTGTCCGTCCAGATCTAGACATCAGACGAAATAAAAATTAAAAAGAATAGCTCCTCAGATACATGCTACCGACGAAGACACCGACGAGGACACCTTAAGCTTCGCATCGACCGAGTTCCGCCAGCTTCACCGTCGTCTGCCGTACGCCGTGCTGATTGGGACACCGGCTGTCCTGTCTCACCTTTCTCCAACCTCAATGGGCTGATTCTCACGCGGAAGTGACCAATCACACCGCCGAAACGCTCCATCCCTTCCACCACCTCAACCATGTCATTCAGTTCCATCTTCTCCGAGAAGAGAGCTTCCAAAGAATCCACTTCCTCAACTTCCTCAACTCACTCCATTTTGCCCAAATCTCTCGTCGACTACATCCACTCCGTCACCAACCACGCTCCCAGCTACCCCACCGTCCCCATCCAGCTTGTGTCAGACCTGCATCTCGAAATCCCTGATCCAGTCTTCCAGAACCGCGGCTACTCCGAGTATACCCTGCCCCGTCTCTCTCCCTATCTCATCCTTGCCGGCGACATCGGTACCCTCAACCAGCCCGAAAGCTACCTCTGCTTCCTCCGTCGCCACTGCGAGATATTCGATAAGGTATTCCTCGTTCTCGGTAACCACGAGTTCTACGGTACCAGCCGGCACGATGGGTTCGCCAACCTCGAATCCTTCTTCGCCGAAGATCCCATAATCGCCGAGAAATTGGTCGTCTTGAACCGTAACCGGTACGACTTTCCGGACTCGAAGCTCACAATCCTGGGGTGCACGCTACAGTCTGAAATCAGACCCGAACAACGTTTAGAGATCGAGAGTAAACTCAATGATTTTCGGCAGATCAAGGGCTGGAAAGTAGACGACCACAACGCCAACCACTCTATCGATATCGCTTGGTTGCGTGACCAGATCGAGGAAATCGCTGAAACGGATCCGGAGCGGAGAATTCTGGTGGCTACCCACCACGCACCTAGTTTTCGCAAGACCAGCGCCCCGCAACACGAGGATTCTCCGTTGAGTTCGGCTTTTTGCACGGGTATACTGGAAGGTGGGGCGTGGAGAGGATGGAAAGGAAAAGAGATGGTCAAGGGTTGGGTGTTTGGTCATACGCATTGGTGTTGCGATTTCATGCTCAGCGGCGTTCGGGTGGTTAGTAATCAAAGAGGCTACTGGTTTGAGAAAACCGTCAGAGCCGAGTACAAGGAGGACTTGGTAATGGATGTTTAGGTCTTATTTGACGACCGAAACAGGTTTGGAGTATTGAGAAAACATAGAACTCGGAATGGTTGTCCGAGAAGTAATACCAGGGAATGCTTTTTACAAGAGCGGCGCTATTTGGTCGGGGTATCATTATATCATCATCCAATATCGTTTATTGTCCGCGAAGGGCACTGGAGTCACCACTTTGTCGAAGAGGAGATTCCTAATTTTAATGCGTGAATGTCTGCATGAGCATGAGTAGTAATTTTTATCTTTATTTCGTCGCAATCTATTATTTTTTTCCTGTGTATTTACTTTTTTACCGAATATGATATGAGCGACGCGTCGACTTTTTCTTCTTTTCATACAACGCCTCCTTGGATTTAAGTTGGTTATGAAATGCTGATAGAATTAATAAGATATGTACAGTATATGCACACAAAAGTGGTACAGTATTGATATATACAATCCGTTACCAGTCTCCTGCTACCAGGCTCGCAGAAGTCAAGATCCGTCTCGCCTGTTCCTCCACCGCCTTCTTCCTCCCCAGTTCTCCAACCGTCAATGCAAACCCTCTCACTACCCCTCCCTGAGCTAACAATGTTCTCGCCATCTCTCTCCCCTCAACTTCCAACCATGGCTCATCGTAAACCCTTTCCGTCTTGTCAACGTTCAACTTCTCCTCAACGCCCATAACTTCGTTCCACTCATCCGTCTTTTCCTTCGAGATGTGCGTTAATCGAAGATTTCGGTGGTAGAACAAACAATTATCGGATTTTGATAGGTGCTTTTTGGTAAATGAAACATTGTGGAGGATCATATTCTCCACTTCTTTAATCTTGGGATCGTGTGGGAATGTAGTGGTATAGACTAGTAACCCCTCGATCAGGAGATGTGTGAAATACGGGTAATCAGCCCACACCCGCTTCGCTGGGTTCGGCGCTGAGGTGTTAAATATAGCCTTGTAAGGTGTTATACTCGTTGCCGCTAGAACATGAATTGTTTCGGTAAAACTTTGGCCACTATCAGATAGCGTTGAATCCTTTGACCGTAACGACTCCTGGTGCAGTAGACATAAAAGCTGCAACGTAGTCCCGATATTATACGATAAAATGGTATTTTCGTCCCGCCTCCAATTAGAATCGTCCGATTGTGTAATCTTGTCGGCCATAAGATGTGTAACCGCATCGCCTTTATGATCCTTTTCCGTGATCCATAGGGTATTAACGAGCCATTTACCAGATTTCCGAGCTACCTCTGTAAACTTCTGAATATCCTTCTCCAGTTCTTCGATCGCATCGTCAGATCCGTGCTCTAATGCGACCCAATCAGACTTCTTCTCTTCGTCGTCAAGTTGGATCTTTGAAGGCACTGGCCGGCTTTTTATGGTTTTGATGTGTGATCTTAACGCTTCTACTGTTCTTAATAATGCAATTCCGGTTATCGCGGTTGAGCAGCAGCAGCGATCGTTGTGCGGTGGTTCATCGCCAACATGCCATTGTATACCACCGGGTGAGGTGTCGTCTTCCGTCCAGCCGGTTATGAGAAAATGACAGAGATTGCGTGCTAATTCGAGGTATTTATATTCTTTAAGGAGGAGGAAGCTATCGACGAATGCTATTGCGATTTGTGCATTATCATCTACCCGAACGAATTAGTACTAGATATCGTGGAATGTTAAGATCCCCAATTGTATACAAACCGTAATAAACGTCGGTATCCCCTTTTGCGTATAACCATGCAGAGTAAGCTTCAAATTCCGGATTGTAGAATCTTTCCTGTAGAGTTTCGATCACGGTGGGGATGTTATCGCTATAGCGGCCTGGGGATAGTCGCTCTGCTTCGATAATAGATTGTAACCCAACGGTCTAGGAGGTTTTCGTTTTAGTTAAAGAAATATTAACAGAGTTTAGTACGGGTGCAACATACGAAAGTCCAGACGGTGTAACCATTATAAAACCCTAACGGAACCTTTTGATATCCTAGAGCATTAGCTACCGCCACTAATCACAAGCGAGAGCTAATTTCCCTGACAAAAACAAAGCTTCGAATTCAAGCTCATAAAATAGCTTACAGTTTCAGCGCTTGGCCGCTTATTGCAAAATAAATCGACATCCGGTTCCCAAAACTCCTTCCATATATCATCCGCCAATTTGAGTGTATGATCCCGTAACTCGAATATAAATTCGTCCTTGTACTTTTCGTCGTCGAAACGGTTGGTGTTGGATATCGCGGGGCCGATAACCCGGGAGAGCATGGAGCCGAGAGCGGATACCGCAGCGTACATTTGTTATATATATTGAGGAGTCGCTGGACTTTTGAAGATGCAGTTTTGACGTTGCTGCTTTACGAATGTTGGATATGGTCGGATCTTCTGGGTTTAGAGGTCGAGCTTTCCTTCTTCTGGTGGTGTGCGGATTGTGACATCATGGTGGGTGGTGGGGATGTCGCTTGCCTAAGTCTTGTGCAATGGGACGGCATCGCAACGCACTGTTGTGTTGGATTCTGAGCTGGGCTCAACAACAGCGATTTGGACTAGTCTCGAATCCAGACTGCGGGTGGGCAACTGGATTAGGACTGTTCCCAGATTGGCGTTTGTATTTCGGACTCAAGACTGTAGTCTGTGAGAGGAGTAATGTCTTAAAGAGAAACTGCTTTAACTAATATTGTGATTTTTCTGAAGACTTGTTGAGCTGTCAAAAGTTATGCAAATAATTGAAGCCCGTATATATCCTAGCCCGAGTGTATACTAGTCTCGAGTCCAGGCGTGCCAGCAGAGTCTATACTATCGATTTGCATCTTTCAAATTTTCGTCTTGAAGCTTTGGTGTATTATCATAGCTTGGATTTAGTGGCGGTAGTTGACTTGTGGTCTTGTAAATTTGATAGTACCAGATTAGTTGGCATTCCAGCTAAATGTATCAGGTTCGAATCGAAGCTGTACTTGTCGATTGTGGATATTGTAGATACACCTGCGGGAAAACATTTGAGACTGATGTGGTCGACTTTTTCCGTTGTGCGGGTGCTTCTTATGAGTTCGTTGGGGTTTGTCAAAAAGGTTCCTCATGGCTTTTTGGGGAGACTATAAAATGGTAGCACCTCTCTTCCACCCCCTCTTCTCTCTTTCTTCCTTCGAACAACCTTTTATTATCACAAAGCTCTAGTTTAACCTTCGAACCTAACCACCATCATAACCAAGTAAGTCTATCCCCATTATTCATTAACTGTGTTACATAAGCTATCATACTTTGTACTATGTATAGTATTTATAGCTTTTATCTCCACCCACTTCCCCCTCAAACAAGCCTTGTGTTTCATAACTCGATATATTATTCAATCTTGTTGCTTCAGCCTTTCCTTCGAACATCGTCATTTATTTGGTCTTAATTGAAAACTCTACTTCAAGATTCAGTTACAACCACTAACGTTTTAGAACCCATTTCAGCAAAAAATGCCACCCCAACGAACAAGAAGATCACATTCGGCTTCGCCAGACTTCAAATCGCCCCATATAGTGGGCACCGTCCCGAAGAACCCCTTCCCAATCTCCACCCTCTCCCCAATTGCCTGCCCCCACTCGTGAAAGTAGCATTCCAAATCTCCTAGCTCTTTCACGGGACTCGACTACGGAAGAAGTTCCTAGTCAAGTGCCGTTCGACGTCCGCATGTTCCTTCGGCGGCGTCGCCTCGACTTTGTTAGTGAGAACGGAGTGGCGGCCGACATCCGCCGTCCACGGGGACGCGGTATTCGGAATGACAGAGTTACAGGCCGTCTGAGAACCGGATTGAGTCAACGAATGGCGTCCCAGTATCATTCGCAACCCCCTAGCCCTGGGCCGGGGAGACAAACAATGACGAGGATATCCGGTGGTGGGATTACAAAGCCCAGATCGGTGGAAGCGCGAGCTTTGCCGGTTAGGGCTGGTCGCGGGAGAAGTCCTAGACCGCGTGAGACCACCAACTCTCAGACGACTGTGGAGGCACTACATCCTGAGCCGGGTGCAGTAGCAGCAGCAACGAATCCTGGTTCGTCTGAGGCATCTGAACGAGTCGCTGCAACCGGGACCGCCCCCAACGTCAAAGACGTCTGGAGCCGCGAGGAGCCGATGAAGGTGCACGAGTTCGGGCTCCGAGGGCTCCAAGAGGAGCAGCAGCCGCATTACCACGACGAAGAGATATAGGGACAGCGAACGGGGAGCGAGGAACCCCCACGACGACTGCTGGCAGACGACGTGCGGAGCTCGACGCTCTGACGGAGGCGGAAACGGCTTTGCTCCCGACTCCAACTCCTCCTGCGGCGCCTGTGCAGCGAAGACCAAGACGGCGAAATCGAGCCCTAGGGGGAAATGACGATACTGATCCCGCAGCTGATGAGAATCAGCCTCCGGTGACGGCATCAACGGCACCACTAACCCAAGGTGCTCCTCTGAACCAACCCGGAAACGGTGCGGAACAGCAAGCGTCTGTGGCAGCACCACAAGAACAATGACGAGGGGTTTTCGAAATCAATCACGTGCTTGCGGAGGGTCCTGCTGTGGTTGGGGGACGAATTGTCCACCCTAGCGTTATGTTTAGACCCCCCTGAGAGAGTATTGGTCCTGAGGACCTTGTAGAACAGGGCCTGAGAGCTCTGAGGCGTCAGAGATGGGGTGGGTCCCAACGCTAAGGGGTCGTCTGTGCCGGTGGTGTACAGTATATGTGGTGCACGGAACAGATGAAAAGTATCATCAGAGGAGGCTCTCCTGTCGGGGGTAGAGCACTCGTCAAAATATCCCTCCTTTGATATGGGCTTTTTTAAAGAGAGGCATTGGGTCGTCAAGGGACGAGACAAGTCGAATACCCGGATGACGAAGCCGGGTCGGTGCAAGGGCCATATGAAAGTGTATGTGTATAACTCTCTTGTGTGTAATATACCCATTCGAATTTTGAATCTTGCCTGTTCCAAAGTAAATATGAAGCATGAAGCTTGAAGCTGACTTGAAAAACATTAGCTCCTGGATCCTGTGTTGTTGTGGTAGTTGGTGGTAGCACAAGAAGACCGCACGCGACAAGCCAAAAAGAGAGAGCTCCACCGACACGTCTTCCCGGCAGCGTTCTCTTCCTTCCTCCAAAACAATAATGACATGACCCTACCATCACCACCATGGACAAGGTCGACGGAACCGAACACTACAACTTCAAAGAAGCCGCCGACCTCGCAACCCTCCAAGTCATCATCATCGACACAAATCCCGTAGCTTGGGAACTCTTCAAGCGCAAATCCGGCCTTAGTTTCCCTGATGCCCTCTCCCAAATCATAATCTTCGCCAACGCCCACCTGGCATTCTCGCAGGCCAATCGAGCAGCCGTGATCGCGAACCACATCGACGGAGCTTACTTTCTCTCCCCCGCACCGCCGGGATCAGATACAAGCGATCCGGACGAAGCGAACTGGACGCTCGAAAAACAGAGGGATGTTGCGTTACGAAATGCCACGAAGTACCGTACCTTCCGGCTTCTGGAAGATGAAGTCCGAGCGTCGTACCGGCGGCTGATCAAGGCGACGAAACGGGAAACGGTCGAGGCAAACGTCAACGGATCTGCTTTGTCCGGTGCATTAGGACTGGCCTTGACATATATCAACCGTATATGCTTCGGTGGAACCGGCGGCCGATCAAGCGGTGTCCCCGGAGAAGAGAAGTCGAAAGTTAACACCGCGGGCGGGAAAGTCGACGATACCGGAAGGTTAATGCACGCGAAGATTCTGGTTGTCAGTGTGACGCCTGATCCTGCATTACAGTATATTCCAGTCATGAACTGTGTATTTGCTGCACAAAGACTGGTGGGTCATATAATCACATACATTTATCAAACTTCAATCGTCAAGTGGTAAACTAATCGAACTACGGTACAGGACGTCCCCATCGACGTCTGTAAGCTCAGCGAGTCGACCGTCTTTCTCCAACAAGCTGCCGATGCGACAAGCGGCGTATACATGGAACCAGAGCATCCAAACGGCTTATTACAGTACCTCATGACAGGATTTCTCCCCGACCACATCGCCCGATCGAGTTTGATCCTACCTACTAAAGTCGACGTTGATTTCCGAGCCGCGTGCTTCTGTCACAAGAATGTACTGGATATCGGGTTTGTGTGTTCGATATGCCTAAGTAGTACGTTTATTCTCCATCTAGCCTGCAATATCATCAATCACTAATTGTTTTATTTAGTCTTCTGCGAGCCACCTGAAGGAGCGGTGTGTATCACCTGCGGAACAAAATTAGACATGTCATCCCTAGAAAACATCGGGAAACCAATCGTCGCCCCGTTGAAGAAGAAGAAGAAAAAGAGGGTGACGGAGAGTGGAGTTGCTAGTGCTGCAGATAGTCCCGCGCCAACAGAGGGATAAGAAGATTCTATGACAGCGCCGTTATTGATATTTGAATGTTAGATAGATTGATACCCTGAATATAAATTTGCTTGAAAATACGAATAAATGTACTCCTTGACATGCTGCTACACCGAGATCGAAAATCTAGATTGTCTTTCTGGTAACCGCTAATTTTAGTGACCTTCTCTTATTTTGTTTGAAAATTACCCACGTCTATACATGGTATGAACATTGTCGTGAAGAGAAAGCTCGCCGCCAAAGATATATACAGTCTAGCAACAGAACATATAAAGTACTCGATGAACTACCGAATATACAGAAAAAAAGAAAAAGAGGAACAGCAAAAAATCCAATACTCAGAGTCAGTGAACCACATGCTAATCGTAGAATTGAGGTGG
Source organism: Orbilia quercus (assembly GCA_036971405.1). Classification (NCBI taxonomy): domain Eukaryota; kingdom Fungi; phylum Ascomycota; class Orbiliomycetes; order Orbiliales; family Orbiliaceae; genus Orbilia; species Orbilia quercus. Next base: position 1,647,971 of record JAJTUE010000008.1, on the reverse strand, counting down.
CGCTATTACAAAAAGCCGAGGAGAGATCTGGAGATCAAGCGGGGTGAGCAGAAAGACATAAAAAACACCCACCCAGTGTCATTCTAAAATAGAAAAAACAATGCTAGAACTCTACAAAAACATGCAGGTAGAAGTAAAAAGGCCAGGGAATGTAACTTGCTAACAATGTGTATCCAATTCTCAAAATAGGGTTTAAGAAGGACCAGAGCAATAACAGAGAGGGAATCTTCTAGGCAATACACTAATGAAATGCAATCTAACCTAAAACTCCTATCCATGAAGATAGAAACCACTTTATCTCATAAACCAGAAACAGACAGAAGAGAAAGACAGCTGGAAAGACAGGACAAAGCGGATGAGGGTGAGAGAGGTTCAGCAAAAGCGAGAGGGCAGGGGAGTGGTCTGTTAGTCTTCTGGGATTGATAAAGTAGAAATATAACGTAGGAGCAGAAAAAGAAAGGGAACACAATAAATTCACCACTCATCAATACTACACTAAAATTCTCCATCAGCAACATTGGACTTCGAAGAACAATTGTCATCACGCCACATTTCCCGCTTGGAATCATCGCGTGTGTCGGAAGCCTGTCGGTGAGACTTTGGGCCGTCTTTGCCAGTATCCTCAACCCCGGGTTGGTGGTCGGAGCGTGAGGTGGCCGCGTCGTCGTTAGTTTGATCCCCATCATCTCTGCCACGAATCCGCAAAGTTTCTCCAGCGCTGGAGATAGTGGGAGGCTTCGTGTCAGGCTTAGTTGTCAATTTTGCAGCGGCAAGTTTCTTTTCAAGCCGAGAGCTTCTCCTCGACTTTTCTTTTTCCTTTTTCGAGGCTTTGGATGAACTGCTAGCGACTGGGTGTTCGTACGCATTATGTCCCAACTGCATCGAGATACAACGAGAGGAGCCACTGATTGCTAACTTTGGGATTGTAGTGACTCGAGACATGATGGTCCTCGGCGCAACGTCCCCACTTGACATCGAAGCCAGAGCCTAATGTCGCGTTAGTTGGGAAGCCACAAAGTAAACGCAAACCGGTTTTCTTAGAACATACAAAAGAGTCAGTATTGTGGCCAAAGACGAAGGTGAAGAGTCGTTTGCCCGGAGAAACGGTTTCTGATTTTACTGCCATGATGCCAATAGCGGGTTCGCCATAGAGATTTGCCTTCCCGTAACCTTGAGAGGCTGCGGTTATGTTATAATGGGAGGGATTTCATCAGCGGGTACAATCGAAATTACAATGGGGAGAGAGATTAGAAGTCATCTTACCCATGAAATCTTCATTGATAACGGTACGCATTGCATCTAGCTCGTCATCATTGTCGAAGAGTCTGTTGACAGTTTGGGCTGAGATCAAATTGTGGACCATGTGTTCCCCGGTTCCACTGACAACAGCGCCCACTTGTCGTTCCGCCTGGTCTTTGACATATGTTCCAATACCGATAAGAGCAGCTGGACCGACACGTCCAGGTTGTTTCATGCCGATGCCACCGCTTGAAGAGCCAGCAGCCATATTCCCATAGCGGTCAATGGCGATAGCTCCAACAGTATCTGTTACAAGGTCGATCTTCTCTTTTAAAAGCTGCGGGGTGGGTGGGATAGTGCTATCCGGAGGCAATGCGGATCCCGCCTCTCGAATGGGACGGTCGCTTGCCCCAAGAACTGACATCTCGTGGGGAACAGCAGCAGAGTTGACAGATTTCCCGTTCTGTGGGCCGGCTTCTTGTGTGTTCAGCTCTCTTTGCCATTTTTCGAATCTGATGCGAGCGGAGTGACCGATAAGAGATTCATTGGGGACGACAGGATATCCGTTGTTCAGGGCAAAGTTGACGGCACCTGCACCTACGACAAAATTGGGGGGGACTCTCCTCATTGACATTGGCTGAGAAGAACGCTCAAGGATGATGCGGGCAAGACCTATGGGGTTCTTGATATCTTTGAGAGTACTAGCTTTAGCAGCAGAACATAACGGTGCAAAGGCTTGGAGAACTTACTGGGAACAGCACCAACGGCACCGGTTCGACCAAAACTGTCCATGATTGAAGCATCTCCCTCAACTACACCATCAAAGTTAAGGTTGCTACCATACCCGGCATTTGTGATCGAATCATCCTCAAGCACTCGAATGGCCATCTCGACAGCATCATTGGCTGTGCCACCGGTCCTCAAGATCCTCATGGCTGCTTGGCAGGCACTACAGGGAATAAAATCAGCAGACAACAAAAAATAGGAATATTATCGGAAGGAAACCGGGGTGCCTACTTGCGACAGGCTCTGAGATGCTTTTGTTCGTTTTCGGCCGAGTGATAGCCCGCTCCGGCGTGGACAAAGATGCTGGCATGATCCGGATAGATGTAACCGCTCATATAATGCTTGATGGTAGTGTAGATGGTTTGGTCTCCAAGGTCGGTGCCTGCTGAAGGAGATGCCATGGAAAGAGCGGTTGGAGAAGAAACGGAGCTCATGAAGAGAAGAGAGTGATAAAGAGATTGGAGCCGTTCTTAACTGCGAGACGCTAATTGAATGAGGGGAGCAAGAGAGATCGATCGATAATTCTCAAGAACTTTGTAAGTCCTATGAAGGCCCGAGAGAGAGAAAGGAAATGGCTAATACGGAATACTCTATCAAAGAGATTAATAATAATTGGAGAATAATAATAATAAACAGAGATCGATTAGAGCATGTGCATATGGGATCCTCACCTGGATTGTCAAAATGATTATAATTCCGATATTGATTGATGGCCAACGGAGATGAAACAGTGGAGGTTGTGAGCAGCGTAATTGCGATGGAGACGGAGGGTGTTTATTATTTATTATTACACGCTCAGCTGCGTGCGAATTCAGAAAAAAATATACAATGTCGACGAGCTGAGAGAAGACTGAATCCGACATTAGCTTCTAACCAACCACCTATGGCTCAATCTATCGCAGATATAAGAATAGCAGTTATTTTGTGTGAGAGAAAAGTGTTGGAGGTGCAAAATACCACATGTCGGTTGGCAGCGTATTTCAACCTCTGCTTTCCAGCAAACCGCTCCTTACCACGATGCTAGCATCGCCATCGCCCGTTCTACTCGAAATAAAAGTCGAAACACCAAACTCCTCCGTTCGCCCTTTGCATTGGCTTGTTTGGCTTGTCGTTCTGACAGGTTTTCCAAAATTTAGCAAGTCGGCCGTTGGTTGGTGGACAGGTCTTGGCATTCCTCATTTGGCAGCAAGCGAGCCTCTCCGCCAAGTCGACGGGTAAGCAAGCTTCCACTCCGTTGCGTATACGTCTTCGTGCTTGAATTCAACCTTCCTCTCCCCACACGACCTCTCCGCCCTTCACTCTTCCACATTGAACGTCCCACTCGTCCTCTCGACCACCTGATCTGGTAGAAGCTCCCGGCTTCACCACCAACTGGCATGTCGACCTCCCAGACTCCCGCCGTTGTCATGGACAAGTGAGCCCGTTTACCCCTCCATCTTTGTGTCCCCAGCTTTCTAGCTAACCGCAGTCACTGTCCCACAGTGGAACGGGTTACTCGAAATTAGGTCCGTCGAAACTTCATCACACCTGCTTTCTATCGCGGGAGGACTGACCAGCTGCTACCAGGTTTCGCCGGCAATGACGCACCTTCTTTCGTCTTCCCCACAGCTATAGCTACCAAGGCCGCCGCCGGCGGAGGCGGCAGCGGCAGCGGAAGGCCTGCCGTTGCGCAGAAACCCAGCTTTCTCACCGGTGGAGCCGGTCCTGGTGGCCATCTTTCTGGGAAGCGCGGTACCGAGGATCTCGACTTCTTCATTGGTGACGAGGCTTTGACTGCCGCGAAAGGACCCGGTACGGATATATACCAATTTATCAGCAGCTCGGAACTGGCAATCTAATAAGCACTCCGGAGTTAGGATACGGTATTGATTATCCGATAAGACATGGCCAGATCGAAAACTGGGTACGAAAGTCGCTCGTTGGCTCTTGCTGCGCGAATCTCGGTTTACTAAATATACCCTCTCACAGGACCACATGGAACGTTTCTGGCAATCGTCAATCTTCAAATATCTTCGTGTCGAGCCAGAGGACCATTACTTCCTCCTCACCGAGCCGGTACTACATACTTTCTTTCCCTACCGATATAAGATGCAAACAAGCCTAATCCATTCATCTCAAATAGCCACTTAACCCCCCAGAATCCCGCGAATCCACAGCCGAAATCATGTTCGAATCCTTCAACTGCGCCGGTCTCTACATTGCTGTTCAAGCCGTCCTCGCCCTCGCAGCTTCCTGGACATCCTCCAAAGTCCAAGACCGCAGTTTAACTGGTACCGTCATCGATTCAGGTGACGGTGTCACCCACGTCATCCCCGTTGCCGAAGGATACGTTATCGGCTCCTCCATCCGCTCCATTCCCATTGCCGGACGAGACATCACGTATTTTGTGCAATCCCTGCTGAGAGACCGTGGCGAACCCGATAGCTCCCTCAAAACAGCCGAGAGCATAAAGGAGGAATTCTGCTACGTTTGCCCGGACATCGTCAAGGAATTCAGCAAGTACGACCGCGAGCCCGACAAATTTGCCAAGTATATCGTAGATCAGGGTGCTGGTCGAAAGGTTACCGTGGATGTCGGATACGAAAGGTTCTTGGCGCCCGAGATCTTCTTCAACCCGGAAATTTACAGCAGCGACTTCCTGACTCCTTTACCGGAAGTTGTCGATGGCGTTATCCAAAGCTCGCCAATCGATGTGAGGAAGGGATTGTACAAGGTATGTTTTGCTCCTGCAAGCAATCCCGACGAATTTCTGAAGAAAAAACACTGACAATCTTGCAGAATATTGTTCTTTCCGGTGGCTCCACCCTCTACAAAGATTTTGGTCGTCGTCTCCAACGCGATATCCGCAACCTCGTCCAAGAACGTATCGAAATGTCGGAACGACGCGCCGGTGTCAAATCCGGTGGTTTGGAAGTCTCAGTTATCACGCATAAGCGACAGCGGTATGGCCCTTGGTTCGGCGGTAGCTTGTTAGGTCAAACCCCGGAGTTTAGGAGTTACTGCCATACGAAGCAAGAATACGACGAGATTGGGCCCAGTATTGTTCGAAGATTTGCTTTGCTCGGTGGACCCGGTGGCACTGCTTAATTAAATTAAATTTTTTTTGGAAAGAGGAGGGTTGAAGGTTGTTGTAGATGGGGGCTGTAGAGTTGATAGCCATTCTTGTTTATATCTTCACTGGCACGAAATACAAAAAGAAAATTTAATAACCAGCATTCACACGATTCTCCACGCGCACGCCATTTGGGTTTATGATACATCTATACATTTTACCAATCCAACTATTCCAATATATTGTTACCCGAAATATACGACCTATTAATTCACACCCCTTCCGTTCAGATGAAAGTCCAGCGAAGAATCCCCGTTCTTAACCCCCTCTTTACCCCCAAACGTAGCCGACAAAGAAGACGGCCTTGGTTTCGCGGGTTCGTCTCCACGTTTTCCGTTCAGATGAAAATCAACAGACGAATCACCCTGCTTGACACCCTTCTTGTCGCCAAACATCGCCGACAGGGAAGAAGCTTGTGGCTTCGACGGGCCGTCCGCACGTCGAGCTACATCCCGCCCGTTTATGTGGAAATCGAGGTCAGGATCTGTGGATTGATCGTTATCGGTGCCTTGCTTTGGTGGGAAAAGAGATGAGAGTGGTGTGGAGAGCGGGTTTGGGGAGTCGGTTTGTACTGGTGTCGGGTGAGCGAGGGCGAGGGAGCTGAGGAGCGCGGCAATTATCATGAAGTGCTTCATTTTGTGGTTACCGAGATTATATTTGATTGTTAAAATTTCTCTAGTATAGTATTCTTGATTTTATCGTGGAAAGAATTAGAAAAAGATGTAGAAACTGCTTGTAAAATATATACTTGTGGCAACGAAATTAAGAAATGAAATACAGACGAGGGGCGAGCTACTTTTATATCAAAGAGTTTCTTCCTAGTGTTCAACTAAACTAAGGTATATTCGGCTTACCAAATTGTCTGGAGAGATTTCATCTGGTGATACTCAAGAGACAATGAGCGTATGTTAAACTCTGGGATTAGAGATTGACGCCTGCCTCTTTGATATGTACTGTTCTAGAATTCCGGTGAAGAATAAGATCCGGAGATTTTTCTACTGGGCGCCCAGCTTGATAAATACCATCCGTATTTGATATTTAGATTGTTCTGAAAATTTAAATGGCGGTCGCTGGGTTTTGGGATTGCGACGAGGTGAAACCTGGTCCCTTTTGGAGACGAAATTGCCTGTCCGGGAAATCCCCGCCTGGGCGTGGCGGCAGTTGGTTACAGAACCAATAATGATATTTCGGTGACGTTTTAAACTACCATAGCTTTCCTTTTAAGAGAATTAATTTATATGCTTCGGTAACATAGTCCAGAGCTTCTCGTTGTAGTCTGAATGTACAGAAATGACGCAAGCCAGTTTTGCGGCTTCGGCCTCGGACCGGTTTATCGATAAGATCAGTTGCGTGCCGGTAAACATCTGGCATGCATCCGGCGTACACATTTGTATTTTTGTCTGCTGCAGTGTAATTTCATTTTGATTTTGATTTATGCAGCTCTCGACGGCCCGACGCCGCGATCTCTAGTCTTGTGTTACCGCTAAATTGTAAACACGCTTTGCAGTAAAATATAATATTGACGCGAGAAAATCGGGAGATTAACCTCAAACACTGTCCTCTATTTTTATATGCTAATCCGAATAAACAAGTTTAAATATCGCTAAATCTTATAAATCAATCCACCTTACGCCCTCGGAACATCATCAGCCGAGAAACAATTCGGGTCCACACTATTTGGAATTTGACAGAACGATGGGGTTGGGATTCCACCGTTTATGTCGACACCGCACTGCGCGAGACAGTTTCTCCCTTTGAGGACTCTCATATTAAAGAAGCACTGGGGTAGGTTGTTTGGATCGGCCGGCAGACCCTGGAATACAGTTTTTCCTTCCTGTCCTGGGTTGGCATTCTGACAAGCTTCGGCGTTGAGATAAAACTGCACCACATTGAGTTGGTATTCCGGGTCATCGAGTCTGATGGCCATGGCTGACGGGATATCTGTGAATTGCCCGCCTTGGACGATCCTGTAGCAGTTACCGTTGATGAAGCGCGAACCGGCAGGCGTACAACCATCCTGGCTCGTAATAGTCGTCTACCGGGTTTAATTGTCAATCTCCGAAAAGTCAAATATATCACAGAGTATACAAAAACTTACATCAATCCAAATGAAGTATCCTCGGCTTTTTAGGGTTTCAATGACCAGCGATTGTCTCTGCAACTTTGGTTAGAACGATTTGACCCTAAAGATCAGGAGTATGCGCTTGGGAAAAAACTCACAATTGAAAGGATTCCCCTATCAACGATATTCCTAGTGATCCTACCGAAGTCTACACCTCTACCGAAGAGGAATCGGCCTTCAGAGAAGAACCTGCCGATATCAGTCTGCTCCCCGTTACCGAAACTCGGCGTGATTCTCGAAAGTATCGATGTATCCGATTTTCCTCCAAATATCGTCGATACCAACAGGTCAACCTGGTCAGTCGAAGCCTTGAACGCATCCCTCAAACGTTGGTCAACACTGAGGCGTGGATCGGGAGGTGGCGACATATCGGCAGTGGCCGACAATAGGCCGAAAATACCACCTAGGACGCTCAGGGGTCCGTTGATTCCCGGTTCCGCGGCAGCAAACCCGGCGGCGATACTGAGCGAACTGCTGATGATACTGAAGATATCTAAACCCTCCGGCTGAGGTTGCCCAAAGTCGTTTACCAAGACTCCGTTACCGAGGATTTGATCGATCACCGCGGTTTCAAGAGCTCGCTGTAGAAACTGTTAGAAATGTAAAATCTACGCTGTAGGCGCTAGAATGTATACCTTATAAGCCGTAAACATTCCGTAGGCATTAGCCACTGCGACCCGGATGAAATAATAAGACGGTGGTGTGAACTCGAGACAATTCAATCCAGGCGGAGGACACGAATTCGTATCAAGACTGATGCAGTTCAACGGCGAGCTAGGGATCGATCCGCCGACCGTCGTCATCTGATCGAGATCCTGAAGCCAATTTAGTGGTCTGTGTCCGCTTATAAAATTATCGAGGAAAAATGCGGCGCCACTGAGCGCCCAGCTGGCAGAGTTTTCGAAAGACAGGGCGCAGATTTGCTGCGCGGTACCTTGCATACCGACGATTCGGCCTTGAGGTAGTGGTGATGCATGGCTAGGTTGGATTGCAAGTAGTGATAATGAAAGAGGTAGTGTTTGAAGGAGAGAAAACATCGTGGCTACGGGTTCCAACGATAGACGAATGCTCCTAATGAGATAAATTTTGTAAATGAAATACGGAAAGTAATAAAAAGAGTACTGTAGCACGAAAAAATGGTAGCGATATGAGAAGACACCAGAGAATGCTAAATTTTTCTATAATGATTTAGGTTTTTACAAGATTTTACATACGCAGTACATCCCTCTTTATAAGAAGTCCTCCACGGAAGATATTTCTCAAGTTCTTCAATATTACTAGAAAAACCAATGCATTGAGATGTGTTACCGTTGTTTCTTCCCCAGTCGCCTCGAAGTAAGCTCAGCCACATGCTGTTGTATACTTAATCTGATTATAATACGATTACACCGTGTTTATAAGATCACATTGAGCGGCTGAAGGTAGATGTGCTTGGCAACTTGAGTAGTCTCGCTTAGCAAGATATATTGTAGAATATAGGAAGATTATTTTCAAGAATAGATGGCAAAATTTACAAACTAGCTATTAAGTCCGTTTTTCGGGATAACTTTATTACATGAAAACATATTAGAACTACGATCTTGATCGTGATTCAGTTGCACTTAGTATCACAGAACTTACATATCTCGATGGCCAAAATAAATAAATAAAAAGGGAAAAAACCTATAATATCCCTGCATTCATAATCCGAGTTCGAAATGCCTTGCGAATTGGTGTTGTTTAACGTTGCGGAGTAAGCCAAGGTTGATTGGCGCAGATGCAGCCGCACGGATAGCAATGTCTTACTCAAGTCACCATTCGCCTGCAAGAGAACAAGGCGCAATTGTATTTTTAAACTCCGATCCATATTGATACGAACAGCGACCGAAAAGAGATATAAACTTTATTTCTAATCTTGGCTGGTGCTTTGTAACAACATTTTGTAACGGCTTATCAGATCAGATATTCTACTATTTTCTTGGTATGAGAACCCTGCTTACGAGTATAAAGTAACGTAATTTTCGAATTCAAAAAGCTAGCTCCTTGATCTTTGAGATTCAAAGCGCAACAACGGAAAGAGTATTATTCATTGGCGGAATCAAGATGGTAGGTCAGATATTTCAAATGATATGATTACTTTCACGTTTCATATAAACTGAGATAAGACTCAGCGTAGCACCCAAAGAGCTATATAGCTTCAACGCAGGACTATATAGTCTGCTTTTTATACGCTATTCGACTTGGCCAGGCTGGGATGTTGTAGATATCGGCCGCGAGCTGTTCCCAGAAGGCTTGGGGAATTAATTTCAAAAACATGATTCTCTGGGTAGTTCGCCACGGCGTAGATTGGTAATTAAAATTCCGAGCAGGGTCATATATGCATTTCCTCGCCAGATTTTGGCGTCTTCATTGTTGCAGGCGTGAGTCCATGGGTCCAATTGATCAAGAAAAATTAAAGATTGTACATCGATATTCTGTGCCAATGCATGGCAATTGTTCGCGTTCGGACCCGCCGCGTTGCAAGCTCAATTTCGTGGGCCTCAACTCCTCCCGATCCACGTCACATCACATCGGCAGCAGTTTGCATGGCGGCATCAATCTTTCAATCTCTCCGGATTCAAGCTGGAAAAAGCGGAACAATATCCAAGTTATTTTCGAGACCTCCGACCGATCCATACCCTCAAGCCAGCATGGAAACAAGACCTCGATCTCGATCCCGGCTCACTCAGGCAGTTCCCGAGATGGAGGAAGCCCCGCAAAAAGAGCCGCAGGGAGGGATTTCTCACATCCAAAAACTTCCCGCGGAACTTCTCATAGTCATCTTCGAAGAAGTCATTGCCAGTGTCAGACCACACGCTGCCATCCACGATACAATTGTCAAGCTCAGCCTCCTCTGTCGCACGTTTTATCAAGCCCTCCAATTTCACCTCAACTCGATTTGCTTTATCGCGTTGTCTGTTCCGAATACCAAAATCCCCCAGCTGTCCCTGACATATCGTTTGTCGAAATTTAACACAAAAGGTGCCCGAGGCTACTTTGTAAAGTACGATTGCCGCGGCTCTCCAATACGTATGTATCATTATTAACTCAGAGCAGGGATCTTGACATCTATGGCGGTATTCGTGTGGATAGCACGGCTCGACCCGTGGTATTAAGTGCCACGGATAAATCAATTGCATCTCGTGCGTCACACCTGGTTTACGACACAACATTGGAGGCGGTATTCGATCGCTTTGGGGCCGGTCTGGGTGGCAACCGGAAACCGCTGACAAAATTCCAAACCACGGTCACAAATTTGGTTCCAAGCTTCATCAACTTGACCAGCATGTCCTTTCAAAACCCATCCGACAGTCTTTTCGTCCACCTGATACACGGAATTCGTGTGGCTTTGAGCTCCTGTCCGTTGTTGAAGAAACTTCGGTTTCTGTTGAATTTCACCCGCGAGACCCAAGGACAGCTTGCCGAATTTTCGCAAGCTCTATTGGAATCCCCGGTGAAGAGTGTATGCCAACTCCAAGAACTGGATATTGCCATCACCCAGAGTAAGGTTAGTATTGATACCGAAGAACATGAGAAATCGCAAATCCCTTGTTTGCCGATGGAAATTTGCTGCAGGCTTCTGGGAGATTCTATAAAGACGACCAAGTATCTGAAGTTCAGGTTTGTGAACAACAGCGGTCACACTTATACCGATAATACTAGCGGTTCGAATTGGTCTGTTCCGAACTTGAGGTGCATTCGGGTTCCGCCCGAGAGTCCCTCCACGCTCAAGGCGATCGAGCAATATATCAATATTGAGCCCAACACGGTGCAAGAGCTGAGTCTGTCTGGATACGCATTAGAACAGATGATGCTTTCAAATTCAGATGTGCGTCATTTACCCTATACGAATTTCTTCGATGCAGGACTCTCGCATCATTACCTCCCTTATTGACTTTGACTAACCCGCTCGACAGGTGCACAAATTTATTGACCAGTTCTCGAATCTTAAGTCTGTAGATATGGATGTTGTCACGGAGGGTGATCGGAAATGGCTGTTATATTTCATAGCAGCACGTTCGACGGTGTTTCCTCGACTCAATAAATTTGAAATTCGGGTCATGCGGAGGTCTTATACGAATTCCCATTTCACCGAAAGTCTCGATGCCACCGTCACACAATTACGGCAAAAGTATAAATTTGAAGTTCTCCAGGAAAACCTTCAGAATAACATCTACAGATTTTATATTTAGTATCGCAGTGGCTTGGCAATGCAATTGTATCTAATTTAAAATATGTATTATATTTCTACTACTCAGTTAAAGACATGCAAATTCAGATAAGGTACTTGAACATATGTCAGTCGATTTGGTCGACTAATGGGAGTTTGGCTGCGGCGAGGTGAGGATCTAGCTTGGCAGCCGACCAGCTTGATGTATTGGATGATGGGTCTCCACTCTGAGTCCTCAACTAGCATCTTCTCGTTTGCTAGCACGGTATCGACAAATCCTTCATCTGATTTCCCACCTACCCCAGCATAAGTCTATCTTTGCCCCAAGCCATTAGTCTCGAATTGGAGCTAAGGAATCGACAATTCCACCCGATATTTGAACCTCTAGAGCACCAGTACCCCAAATAAAATATCATTACTCCAGCTACCGAACGAAATTATCTTGCAAATTTTCGACCATCTTTTCGACCCCACAAACAAGTTTTCGGTTTGCCAATATTCTAGAGAAAATCCGAATGACCTTGAGACACCTGGGTATACTGCGGTCGAAGCATTTGCCTAAAATGCCGTCGTTTTAAGATATCATGGAACCTCGTTTAAAGCAGGCCGTTTGCACCATTCGACTGCGACAACTGACTCCGGAGGCCGACGAAACCATTACCGTGGTGGAATACTATCTTCCGAAGCCATTCGCGGTCATCAACAGGAAGAATCTTACAATGTATTGGCCCAGCGGGCGCTACACAAGTATATTACCTGGCATTCAAAAGACCATTCCTAACTTGCCGATTTGTGTACTAAGAAACACCTGATATAATTCCAGATCCCTACGACTTGTTGCGACTGAAATTCCTCGGTCAAACTTTCTTGGTCCTGCGATACTTCAACAGTTTCAGTTCCTTCAGCAAGTCGAATTGGCACAGAGCTCCTCCCAACTTCAGCATCTCTCGTTGGACGCTATAATCAGTTCTGATATCATATTTTAAAACTATTCCGATAGAATCAGAACATTTCTGCAACTTTGTCCTTCGCTCACGAAACTCAGACTGTTATTCGAGTTTAATGCCAATCTATCGGCGGATGTACTGGATACCTTATCAAGAGGGAAATCGGGGCTAAATGTGCCCTATTTTGGAAGTCGAACACCTGCGGCAGCGCCTGGAAACTTGCAGGAGCTGGAGTTTCATTTCTTTCACTCAAGAACGGGCTTCTTACCCTTACCTGACCAGCTGGGTTTCTTTGACAGGAGATACCCTTGGCTCATGGACGCGTTTGTGATATCCTCGACACATTCATATCAACCGTCCAAAAAGCTGGAATTTTCAATCGAGAGTCTTTCGGCAACCCCTTATGAGATCAGTGATGACGAGCTCACTGCGCGGGGAATTTGGTCTTTCCCGGCTTTGCGGATGATACAATTCAACCCGACATCTCCGGGAGCCATGTGGGCGTTAAATGGCTTTTGCGAAAGTCAATTTCCAGTTGTTCGGGAGCTACTCATCAATGGGGATGATACAAACCCGAGTAAACTCAAGTTTGATAATCCTGCCGTAAGTGAGATGTCTTTTCAAAATATAATACCATAGAGAGTATCCAAATTTGGGGAACCAGGTGGCTAATGGATACTATATCATAGATCCGTATATCATCATCCTTTTCGACAAATTCCCGTCTATTGAAACGATAACTATCTCCACCAGAAACGTTGTCCTAGCTCAGACTCATTTTTCGAACTGTTGCCAATTCGAGCGGGTCACTGAAGCAAATTCAGGCCCCGGCTGACCTTTTATTGAAAGTGCTTAATGAGAACCCCGAAGCTCTTCTTCGAGGCACCTATGCTGAGGGAAAGGTAGTGAGGAATTGTTTGAGCGAGGGATTCGGTGTACGAGGTGGGCAAGGTATTCAGGGGACATATACCATAAACACGTCCCACGGATGGTGATAAGTCTACTGTTCAAGTTAGTATCATGTAGGAGCTTTGTAATTCTGTGTGTGGTCTCCAGCTGTAAATGAAATGAATTTGTGTTGGGTGGTGGTTTCTGTTATCTCCGATCTCGGCCGGTAGTTCGGCTGCAAGGGACAATGCCCAGGGGTGATATCCCCATAATTCAGATCGCAGCTTGGAGATATAGACGACATCTTGAATCAAAATATCGCTCCTGTTAAATAGTGCAAACATCGATTCAATCTCGTTTTCTCCGTTCCATAGCACTGCATTGTAACAATGGATTCCACAATTGACCTTCTCGATCCCTCTAAAGCTTTGGATCTGAACTATATCCGCTACCAGCTAATGTAAGTCGCGAAGTCGCCCATCGCGTATACCCCGGATTTTGAGAACATAATACTAATAGACTTGTGCAGCCGCCTGGAAGATACGATAATCTTCAATCTCATAGAACGAGCCCAATTCCCGCTCAATCCAACAATCTACTCCCCGACAGCCCTCTCGCTGCCCGATTTTTCTGGTTCCTTCATGGATTGGATGCTCTTCCAGCAAGAAACCGTTTACGCGCGTGTACGTCGATACCAGGCGCCAGACGAATACCCGTTTTTCTCAGAGGTGCTGGACGTCGAACCGATACTCAAACCGTTAAATTACCCAAAACTACTACACCCGAACACCGTCAACATCAACGAGAAGATCAAGAAAGTCTACGTGAAGAGCATACTTCCAGCGATATGTCGGAGTTCTGCCACAACAGGCGGCGATCGAGGCGAGCAACAGGAGAATTACGGATCGGCAGCCGTCGCCGACGTCGCCGTCTTGCAAGCGTTGTCGCGCAGGATACATTTCGGAAAGTTTGTCGCGGAGTCTAAATTCCGCGATGATGTTGACGGTTTCACAAAGTTGATTGAGAAGAGGAATTCGGAGGAAATTGGTGACAGGATCACTAAGAAGGCTGTTGAGGCGGAAGTTTTGCGAAGGCTAGGGTATAAAGCCAAGATTTACGGCAGAGATCCAACTTTGAAACCGGATGAAGGAGGTGTTGTAGGCGAAAATATTGGGGTTGGAAAAATTAATGTTGATGCCGTTGTCAGGATGTACCAGGTAGAGTTACTCCATGAACTGCTTCTCTCGATTGAATAGTCCTAACCATTTGACTCTCGGTACAGGACTTTGTTATACCTTTGACAAAGGATGTTGAAGTTGAATATCTTCTACAGCGACTTATCGAACCCGAAGAGACAAGGAAAGGAACACCAGCTGGTGTTGCCTGACATAATTTAGGGTTCCACACTTGCATTCTAACACTCCTCTGTTCTAGTTCTTACGCTGGTAGTCCCGGGAGACCAGGAAGCCGTCAGAAAGTTCAAACAGGGCTCTTAATTCGAGTAGCGGAGGTATCGCTAAACTAATACGTTCTTTTTACGGTTCACGATAATATGCATTCATTTGCTATGTATTTCAGGGTATGGGGTATAGTTTGTGTTTTTTTGGGTTAATAGGTCTATTTGGAAGCATTTCTACGAGAGTTTGTTCTCATCCTGCTGGCTGTTTTGACAAGAATATGAATCAGGTAATATGGATAGATATAATAATAAAACTTGAAATATGGTTATCTGTCAAAATTTTTTCAATACACCATCATACACAAATTTGCAGGAATAATTCGTTATCAATTGAATAAAACTTAAATAAAAATACCCTGCTCGTCGTATTCCTAGTTACATGTATTATTACAGTAAGTGGTAATTGATGTAGCTTACGGCTAACTTCTATTTGAATCATCAAAGGCCTATTCAAATGGATGGCCGCAGTGATTTCATGAGATAGATCAATGTCTATTTTGCATTCGCTAACCGACTAAACTTTTAGAGTTCTATCTCAAGATTTTTCATAGTTTACATTATTTCTTTCCCCCCCTCTCTTTTTGTCACGACTTGCTATCTCCTTTTCCCTCTTCCTTCTGCTCCTCCTCAGTACTATAGTTTTCCAAAACCATGTCATTGATTCCCAAATCTTCATTCTGTTCTTCGGTTCTTTCGTAGTCCTCCGTGAACATGTTTGGATCTGGGTCTGGTGCGTACAGGTTCTGTATGTAACTAGCCGCTAGGGGATCCTCGAGTATGACTGTAAACTCGACTTCTCCTTTTCTAGCCTTGTCGAGTCCGCTGAAAAACTTTTCCCACCGGTATTTTTCCTCCACTGTCATACTGTCGGATGTTTGGCTGAAGATTCTTCCGTGGAGCTCGTCGTGGACTTGGGTGATCAATCCCTCCAGGGTGGTGAATCGACCTCCCAGAGTTCCAGGGGTGAGGTCCAGGTTGATTTCGGGGACAGACAAAGCGCAAGTCTCGGATTTGAGGATGTCGCGAGCAAGATCTTCAACGCCAGTGACTTTAAGGGTGATCTTTCGTCCTTTGGAGGGCATTGCGCCTCCCGTCTTGACCTCGTTCGATTTATAACCGCAGGAATCGCAGATAGTGCTCATGATAACCACCTCTTTGAAATGAGGAATGTCCACCATCTTCATGTTTGTAACGGCATTCATGGCGCAAGTCGGACAACTCGCCGGAAAGGTGTAGACTTCATCCTTGTTGATTTCCACATCGTCGGAAGCGCTCACGGTTGAGATTTCTCGCTGTTGCGCTTGCTCTTTTGGTGCATCTGGGTTCAGGGATAGAGCTTCGTTCTGCTCTCTGGATCTCGGATAATCAGTTCTAACCCACTTCCCTCGTAGGTCATCGATAACCGGCTGCACCCAGCTGTTTCCGGCCGGGTCGTTGAGTTCCACTATCCAAGGGTAAGTTCCTGTCGCAGAGTCGTCCTCTAGCATCTTTCTTCCCTTCGCTATGAATTCTTCAATATTGTAGTAATTCTCCTTGTCGAGCTCCTTTCTCTTCTCTTGATCCGCCTCCAAATCTTCAAGGACGCCACTCAAAAGCCCTTCAACTGTAGTGAGCTGGCCTCGTTGGGCGGGGATCTCGAGATCCAAGCTGGGGAAATTGCAGGTGCAGGTCTCTGATTTGACGACCTGGCGGCGTAAGTCGGCTGGTCCATCAGCACGGAAGGTATATTTGACGCCTCGGGGTTGAATCATGCCGGCAGATTGGACCTCAGCGTTTTTGAAGTGGCAGTGGGGACATTCGAAGGACATGAGGATAACCTCACGGAAGAACGGTATGGTGATGAGAAGGAGTTTGGTATTGCCCTAATGGCGGCTGATATGTTAGAATATCTTCTCAATAAGAAGATGTTATAGAAATTTGTGATGTTACATTATCATGGCAGTTCATGCATAGAGATTCGATATTGTCAACAACTTGGTCTTCATCGCCAACTTGAGTGTCGATGTTCTCGGCCGCTGCGCCGACAGCCTGGAAGAGGTCGGTGTGGGTAGTGGTAGTAGTCTCGGCGGAAGCTGGGGTTCTGTCGTCGTTCTCGAGGAGAGGCATGGTGGCGGTGATATTATTAATTTCGTATTGATAGTATAGCGAATTTGATGCTGAGTTAATCGGCTTGGGAAATAAGCTATTGGCTAGCAGTGTGTAGCTTTCTTTTAGAAAAGTACGAGGAGTCTTTATTGGTTACAATGTCGGAAATGGCATGGAGGGCTTTGATTCTGGGATTTTATAGTGCTGGGGGCGTCAAAAAGATGAGTAACGAAATTTTGGAGTCATCGCCAAACATTTGTTTGGGAATATTTTCTATTTCTATCTTTTTTTTTTTTTTTTTGGCCGTCTGAAGTTTCGGCCGAAAGTGGGATGATCGACGCTATCGATAAGCCCCTCCATCGATCCCACAACACATTTTCAACCTCCACAACACTCCCGCATCGAATCGAAACCTCGAACAACACTTAACTTGCTAGCTTAATTCACTGCCCATGGTACGAGCATGCCACTCCCACTCCCACTCCCACTTGCACTTGCACTTGCAACTTACACGATCTAGACGTCGACATGACAGAAGCCTCACAGCCGCTACAGCCGTTGTACGCCCTTTATTCGTTATGTGTATACACGTTATCTGTAGTGCATAATTGATTGGACGGCGAAGTGGTACCGCATGCCGCATTGGGAGCTTCTGCCGTCGGATTGTATTGTTTTGCCTTCGACAAACAAAAAATAATAATCTGTCCGCCTACTCCCGCAGCTACTTCTAGATTTGATGCTGCGGACATGCCGCTCGCTACTCTGCATGCATGCCCCTTATCCCTCTTAATACCCGAAAATAGATGCGCTCATGTCATGTTTTAACCGGAGGAATTTGGGGACGAGACGGCGTAAGAACGCAGGAGTACCCTGACAGAATGGCACAGCACTTCCCCAGACAGGAATCACCTCTTTTCGGTCGAATTTTGCCATTTACAGTCAGAAGTTTTCCAACAATTTTTTCCTTTTCGTACGCCCATACAAGGATTTGGCTTACGGTTAAAGTAGTGAAGTTTCGTCTTCAATTGATCAAGATAGGCCCCGTTTACAGCTTACCACAGACGTGCAGACCCACAACACCAAAAGTACCTCGTTTCACACTATCGCAGCTTGAAGCAGGAACTATCCTGCAGCCTGTCGCTTGCATACGCCTATTCGGTTGGGCTTGCGTGACCCAGGAATCCAGACCTGAACTAGCCGTATTTGTAGAACAGTCGATCCAGTTGATCAATTGCAGACCAGCTTGATTATCATTTTTATTACTATGCACCCAATTGGTATTCTTATGTTTATTTTGGGTGTAGACCCAGAGCTCTGGGTCGGTCTCCGTTTATCATGTGTGCAGTGGCGCATCGAAATACCGAACTGTAACGGGGTTCCAGCTCCGTATTTGCACACCTATAGCTCTCCTAACCTATCTACCTTTTCTATTTTTTCCAAGCTTAGGGCGGGATTTGACAGTAGGAGCACATTTGTCCCCCTTGAGGAATTCAGGGATGAATTGTGTCACGGAATGAGTGTATATATTACTCCTCGCCCCGTCGACGAGACTAAAGGGGTCCTGAGGAAGACTTGGTTCGATCCATCGAGGCTTCTCTGACATAGTTATACGTAACCTCATTTACCTAACTGTTGCGATTTCATTACGACCGAGAACCCTCCACTGGTTTGAATAATAATCCTCATCGATCAGATCAGACCCGAAGTAGATTGATTGACTTCACTGTCATATGACATCATAATGGCAGTTCGCACTGGTCATAGCAGCGGTGTCACTGTAACTTCGAGCGATATATACGGCTTAGAATATAACTTTGGTGGCGGGATCATGTTCAACAGCGTAACCTGGAAGGCCTGCTTTTCAAGTCTGCCTCCGGATATCATATACGAAATATGCGAGCGTCTCTCGAACAAAGATTTTTTAAAACTCAAACTACTCTCGACCTCGATACGCAATAAACTTCCACAAACCAGACTCGATGCCATATATTCACAAAAGACGTACTACCTCTGTACACACAGCATTAAGAAACTCGAAAAGCTAGCCAGCAATCCAATATTCGCCAAACTAGTAACCGATATTACATTCGATGTTGGAGTACCACATGTTAAACTCCGCTCCAGAAATTCTTGCATCAAAGAAGCAAGCCAGTACTCGGATGACGCCCGACTAAGACTACACAGATGGTCAGGCACACACATTCGCCGACAGACCATCGGAGCGGTAACATCTCGGCGTCCCTCCTCGATTATACGAGTTGAACGCCCGAAATCCCTACCTCACGAAAACCCGGCTGAACAAGCCTTCAATCTATTCGAGGCACATTTCGCTAACGATACAGAGATCTCAGAGGATGCCGAAGGAGACTACGCGATCTTCAACCGGATAACAAAGGCCTTTCGTTCACTTCCCAACCTGAGCATCCTCAGATTCGCCCATACGAACGCTAAAACCGTGGACCGATCCGAGATGCTCACTCAGTGGAAAGAATATAACGACCATCTGTACGCCCTACTTTACATCGATCCGAAGATTGAACTCAAAGGTGGGGTGTGGCCGTGGTGCTCTTGGCTGAGACCGAAGGTCCCAAGATTCCGTCTATCTGTTGCCTGTCCAGCGATATTATTCTGTGCAACACAGGCGGAAAGAACTATCAGCGAGGTTAGAGTCGGGGATACGTCTTGGGGACCTCAGGGGTTTGGAATGATGACATCACGTTTCGAACCGCAGCAAGTTCGCGATAAAGATGGTACTCGGGAAGGCTGGGGGGCAGCGTATTATCACTGGATCTGCCGATATGTGGATGACTACAAATCCACGTTCGGCGAACTGAAACGGTTCGAACTCTGCCTTGATCCTGAAGATGAAAGTCTCGAAGATAACGATACTAAGACGGTCTACCCACAAACTTCACTTTGCCTGCTCACAATATTGAAAAACGTGGAAGAACTAAAAGTGTGGCGGTTGCGATGGCATCCGGAACGTCCAGCCCAGTTACGAAATGGTGGCTTCGTTCTCCCTATTGACACCATTTTACCGAAACTATATACCCTTGAAGTAGGCGAATATTCTGGTGTAACAACCGCCGGACTCGCGGATTTCTTAAACACCAATAGCGCATCTATCCGACACCTTTCTTGCGATATATTTGCCTTTGGAGACCAAGTCTTCTCTAAGAATGATATCACGCTGTTTCTATCTATGATGAAAGATACAATGCAGCTAGAATCTCTGAGAATGGATTTTCTACTTGGAATGCGTGTAGTGCGGCGTGCAGCTGTCAAAGGTGGGATAGACAGTAGAAGTAATATATACCTTAGCCTTGATATTAAGGGAAGGTGGGACGAGGAGGATTGCGAGTTTAATGTGGGAATAAAGAAAATTTCGTTGACGGGAGAATTCCAATCAAAGAGTTACTGGATACAAAGGCGAGGTTGGGAGGACTTCCTTCGATATTTCACAAAGCTTCGGGTGGAAGGAGTGGATTGTCGATAAACTTGTGGAAACGTATTTTTATGTACTTCTAGAAACACAGATGGCGTATCAGAAGCGGGGTTATGGTTTTTTGGGAGCGAGTTTGGCGCATGGACTTTTGTTCACTAATGACTTCGTATGAAATTATCTGACTTTATGATATACGAACCAAACAAATGAACACGTCTTCAATTGCATATCTACTTTTTTAGTGTCAAATGAGAGTAATCTAGTGGCTTCTAAACCACAGCTCAGATACTTAAAGTCAACATGGGTAGCCACGAGGCAAATGGGTACCAGAAGAAAAAAGCATAGTGTGAAAAAAGAAAAGAACAAAAGAAAAGAAAAGAAAATCCTGAATCGGCCACGCTACAATATAACATCCCCGTTCGTGGTAGAGTAGCATTTCAATCAGGTATGACATAATATGCAGAGCTCAATAGTGAAGGAAAATACTGAGGGAGCCACAAGATCGATAATTTTAGCTCAATCCTTGCTTTTGGCTTCGGGTTCGCCTGGCCACGGGTCCAATGTCGTTTGTCGAAAGAGTTGTCAAATCAACTTCATATATATTTCGACGGGTAACGATTACTTTCCGAGCGTGAATAGGGGTGGAAAGCGGTGTCTGTCCACTCGCAATAACTTTTAACCTAAGAGCTTTCTTTTCAGCGCGTTCAATCACAGCCAAGTCGTTTAGCTTAACTCGAAGTCTCATTATCTCCTTCGCACTTTCATCTTCTTTGTCTTTCTGCTGTCGTCGAAATTTAAGATCTTTAAATTGCAGCTTTTGATTATCGCTATGCTTCATAGCGCTGCGTTGGTAGTCCCTGAGAATCCTGTAACTCAATCGCTCCTTGTATGTAGCCTTTTTTGCCACAGATCCTGGTATAAAGGTACTCCCGAATGTGAGGTTGACTTTACTTTTAGGAGGTTCGCCCACTATCCGAGGGATGGTGTGGCATTTGCAAGGGAAAGTGCCACCGCAGCGGTAGCAAAAGTGCGCCTTACAGCTGCAAAATTCTGTTAGAATTTCTAAATCTGGGGAAGATTTGATTTTGGGTTAGTCTGGTGGAACTTACAGGCAGTGCATACTATTGCACCCTTCGGTCCTTTGAACTAGTCTACTACATTTGGGACACTGTGACCATCCTTCTTGCTTGGCAATACTCTTCAATTTGTCAGTCTCAGGATCCTCGGGGCACAGGTCCGCATGCATTTCCTTTCGACAGGTGGCACATGTGAGCTTGTGGCACCCGAGGCAATAAGCGGCGTCGTTGGTGATATTGCTCAAGTATATATCCCCTTGGCAAGAGAAGCAAGAAACAATCTTTGAGGACTCATGAGTGTTCTGGAGCTCCAATATTGCTTTCATCTCCGCGTCTTTAAGGACAAAGGCGGTGTCCGAAAGAGGGAGGGATTTGCAACATTTAGGCGGGTATGCCGTAGGGTTATTGAGAACATATTGATAATTCTGTCGGAGACAGTCGCGGCAGTGACGGTGACCGCAGTTTAGACGCTGGAGCTCAAAGCCAAGGAATGTATCGCCGCAAATGGTGCATTTGGCGGGCTTCTCACCAACGAATATCTGCGGGGAGCGCTTTTGGAGATGTTTCCGGGTGGGAACCCAGCCAATTGCCGAAGCAAGGTTGTGAATGGTCTGCGCTGCTTCCAAGGCCGTGGTTGGATCCTTGTTTAACATGGAAGCGCGAATTGTGCGGGCCTTCATGTTGCTCGATGGTGCGAATACCCCCACAGAGCTTTTTACTTTGGCGCTAGAGCAGGATCTAGAAGCTTAACAGCCGAGAGCTCGATCGTGCACAGGAAACTTGGGAGACCGGGGTTTTGATAGTGATATGTGCTGGGAATGCTTTGTAGGTTTCTGTGGTCTTTGCGGAGTGCGTTTATGACAGGTTTTATAATTTTCAATGTAACATCCCGTATCACAGGATCCAATTTTATTATTGAAAAGATATCGTCACGTTTATCGAATGGAATCTTGTGTACGACGTAGCGGGCTGGATCCTGAGCAGCTCCCCTGTCGATCTACAACACAAAATATCCAACATTTTACTTCCACGCACGAAACTGCCACAAACGTGACTGACGGGACTGACTCTACCATGATTTTGTACCTAGATTTACCATCTTAGTAGCTTAGTTTCCCATATTAACTATAAGTGATAATTCGACAACTAGATATATAAATTTAGTTAGGGGAACAAAAACCGGCGAACAACAAATTATAATAAATCGGAAATCGGAAAACAGGAAAAGAAAAGTATGTGATAGCATGGTCTCGTTCCCAGCCTTGTCACCAAGTGCGAAGCGATAGCGCTATTGGCTATCAAAATATGAAACAAAAAATATATAACAAAGGAAAAAGCATAAAACAACAACTGGCCTCAAAAATTAACTGTCACCTAAGAAATCTAAAAGTTAATTGATCAATTATTAGAAAAGAAACGGGAAGTATCCATCTCCCGGTTCCCTTTATTGGACGATTTGAAGGGCCAAGAAAGATATATCTCCAACTTCGCTAGGTTAGCTATCGACGGAATGCAGCATATATAGAATCTCTAATGGAAACCTTCAACTTAACTGTCTTCCGAAGACTCATAATCTGGCCGATGGCCTGAAGACGTCCAACCTTTTGGTTACGGTATTCGTTAATACTTTGGAGAGACTGTCTCCACGCTCCCTTGTTACGTTCGGTGAATTGTCGAAGATCGCGCAATGTGCTCTGATAGCTAGCACGACCCGTCCCGTTCTGTCCATGAAATGGCTGTCCAAAAGAGATGTTGAATTTAGCTCGGACGCCACTAGTATTTCCTTGAGCGCCCTGCTCTCGCGCTCCTTGGAAGTGAAGGCAGCGATTACCGTCAACTCTATTTGTGCAAGTATAGCAAAACTTGCCGCCACACCTATTTTCACATTAGTACAGATCTATCGGTCAAGGAAGTTCACGATCTGGATAGCTGAATACTTGACGCACATGCACCGGATAACATTACAGCCGTTGTCATTTTCGACGACGCTGCCGCAACGATAACAACGCTTCCAACCGTTCGTTTGAGCCATGGTCAAGAGTCTGTGAACTGCCGGATTGGTCGGGCAAACATCCCTATGTGCCCTACCACCACATGTGGCACAAGTAAGTCTATCACAGCTGTCATAGAAAGCATGATCTCCTTTGATCGAGTGGTCAGTAAGTCTCCGATTACAAAATGCGCAGGCAACGATCCTGCGGAACTCCGCCATGAGCTTTATTTTAGCGAGACGTTTAAACCCCTGTTGGGTGAGCACAAAGCCAGTTTTCCGGATATTGAAGGGCGTCTGGCAACATTGTTGCGGGTAAAGAGTCGGGTCCATAAGCACGTTGCGATAGTTCTCACGTAGGCAGCTCTGGCAATGTCGATGCTCACAGCCTAACTTCTTGGTTTCATATGCGGGCATTTCGTCGCCGCAAATTTCGCAGAGCACTATTAGCTCTTTGCGGAATACGGCTTCGTAGTATTTGCCTGGTTTTGGCGAGGGATTATACGACGTGGCTTTTATCTGAAATAGGCTCCCACCCGAGCCTATCTGCA
The DNA here is from genome assembly GCA_036971405.1 of Orbilia quercus. Classification (NCBI taxonomy): domain Eukaryota; kingdom Fungi; phylum Ascomycota; class Orbiliomycetes; order Orbiliales; family Orbiliaceae; genus Orbilia; species Orbilia quercus. The sequence goes on along the minus strand of JAJTUE010000008.1, from coordinate 1,624,082 downwards.
AGTCGGGATATTTTATCCATAACATCGGCATTATATGGGATACCTTTTTGGTATCGATGACAGTGATGTGACATTGTTGATATATATATTCTATGGATCTCTTCGTAGGCTAGATTTATTCTTGTGAGTCTTTAAACAAAAGCGAGGATATTCAGAACCTGAATAGCTTAGAACTTAAGAATACTCCAATGTTAGATCTTTTAGCGATTTTGGGGGCTGAATCGAGGTGAAAGATGTTTTATATCTGAAGCTAACTTTGGATGTGCTATCATTAGTCGGTAGAGGGAAAGGTTAGGCTATTTATGCTGGTTTCGAAATTGTTGTCTGGAGGGAAACTCAACACCGTGTAGTCTGGATCTCGTATGGCTAGTCTCGATAGCGCAAAAAGATTCTTGAGTCTATCATATGGCCGAAGCAAACATGCCGAGGGAAAAATTACAACGTGAAGATTTAAAGCAACAACTAAAATCATAATGCTCTTTTTAATCTAGTACCGTGTGATTATCTTTATTTCTCAGGGCATTATATACAATTATTTACTCACCAATTTGGTACTTAGTAAATTTAGAGCATTCTAAAATATTACCGAGGTAACAAAAGAAATAATAGAATTTCTAGCTTTTTGTGCCTGTTCTCTAAAATGTATTCCTATTGATCTTAGTTTGAAACTCGGGATCCAGGTTATGTGGACTTTTTTTTTCCTGAACGCCGAATTGGACGCTTTCTCTTCTGCCCGCGCTGCTCCTGTGCGGAATTCTTTGCATCTGGGGCCTTTACAGGGCTTTTGGATTTTCCTTTGCTTGCGCCTGGTGTTTTTCTCTCCGTACTTTTAGTCTGAGAACTTTTGGTTTCTTTCGTTTAGTCTTCTCCTTTGTTTTCAGCTGTTGCAGCTCTTTGCATAGTACACTGATTTTCACTGCGGAATCCAGGTCTTTGGTTTTCCTTTCTATTACCTCCATCAAAACTTCTTATTTTGTACTGGCTACTTTTGCTTTGCAGTTGTCTCCTTTTGGTAGGTCTTCAGAAGTTGAGAATATAGGGGTGCATTGGCAGGCGATAAATCGATTGCATCACCAAATGTGAAATTTACCTTGGCACCGGTGCTACACTTGCATCCTAAACCTGCCGGGTATTTTACAGGGTAGCCACAGGTATAGCAAAAATGGATCCCACAGCTTCAAGGAGATATTGTCAGCATCTATAAGCTTATATGGATAAGATATTAGCTGTGTTGGTAGCTTACTTGCAGTGAACATAATTACATCCTGAGATCTTCTCAACAAATAGACGGAATTTTGGGCAAGAGGCCTGTTGGCCTCCTTTTTGGACTTGATAGTCATCAAATTTCCAACTAGTATTTCGAGAGAACCAAGATGGTGTCCTAGCTCGAACGGCTGACAGCAACGAGGCGGGTATTGATCAGAATTTTTAAAAACTGTCTCATAATTCTGTCGGATACAATTGTGGCAATGACTGTGACCGCAAGAAAGAGCCACTGTTTCGTATAAGAAAAACGCCTCTTCCCATATGAAGCACGTAGAAGGTTGCTCCTGTGGGTAAGCTGGCTTTATGACTGATCTCCTTGACGTTTTCCCTGGGGTTCGGGGCTTGCGGATTTGGGTTGTCCATGCCAGCGGCGAGTTGGCGGATCTCTAATTCTAGATCTTCAACTTTTTTGGGAGGCCTGGTAATTTGAGTGGGTTTGGCGAGGCTTCCATCGGCAGCTTTTGTTTCTGCCATTTCGATATACCGAGATTCAAGTCTTATGTTGGTCCAAGTTGATTATATGCTTTGTACAGCGTCTGAGGTTTTTGATCTGGTTCAATGCCTAGAGAAAGTGAAGATAAAAGGTGTAGATAAATGTGGCTTGCTATATTCACCTTTATACAAAAGAGAATCGTACAGGAAAATTCTCAAGGTCAGACACAGTATTCTTGATACTAGCATATGTAAAACATGTAAAACTCGGCCATAGATACAAATAGTAGCAATAAAATAAATAATGAAACTACTAGAAACATGAATTCGAATGAACGGAAGCAACATTTAATTAGATGTACAAAAATACGTTGTCTTCTTCTAATATCAACTATGGTTCGAGCTTGACTAGTCACTCCTATCGGCTTCTTCATACCATTTGACAAGACCATTGTTGAGAGATCTAAAAAACTCGATATCAAGGGCATCATCCTCAAACGCATCATCTGGCTCCCATTTTAACCATTTCTCAGCTCTACTGTCACCTTCAAACAAGCCCACTGAGACATCAATGACTCCTGTTTGCTCCCTCCTCTTGGGTGCTCTGTAAAACACATTCGCTCCACAAACTTTGCAGAACTCTCGTACCACTGCTCCAGGTGTGCTCTCGTAAGACTTTAGAGTGCCCCCATTATATTGTATCGGTGTGCCATCTTTCCAAAAGATATTCGCCTGAGGTACGTAGGTCCAAGGATTGATCTCGTAACCTGAGCACCTTCTACAAGACTCGCATGGACAAGGCTCGCACCTATACTTATTTCCATTAAGCCACCAATAACCATTATTCTTAGCCTGATAATTTGGATCTGGTTCTGGATACTTTGGATTAGGACGAGTAATGTAAAAGTCTACCCCGCCACAGTGGCACCGGCAACGCAACTTGTCGCCCTCGGGATCCTCTGATACAGCCTGATCTTGATCTTTGGTTTTCTCAGCTGCGCTTATGGCCCTTGATTTCGCTTTGTATTGGCTGATTATTTCTGATGTGACAGGGCCCTTCCCACCCTGTGATACGAGGCTACTTGTTCGATAGCTCTTTACCTCTTTCCCATTGTTTTCGGTCAAATATACGGAAAACCCACCGTCACCGGTATCGTCCGTCCAAATGTTAAGCCTCTCGACCAAGTCTCCCATCTTATCGATTATACCGGTTGAGATATCCCAGCCGTCAGGTTCGATAGTACAAATATGAGCTCCACAGGTGCCACAAAAGTATCTGGACAAGCTCTTGGAAGTTTTATATTCCACAAGGTTGGAAATATCTGGTGGCTTTATCCCAAGCATCTCAGGGATTCCCACCGTGCTTGGCGCAGCCATACCAGTAACATGACGACAGGTGTTACACTGGCATATCGCAGAGCGAAGCGGCAAAGCAGATTTGGGTATGTCGATAGTGAAATCGCTAGATTTGCAGTGACAACGCGCGCTGAAAGTAATAGTTTCCGATGTCTCAGTCATGTTGATAAGGCTGTTTTGTCCGCACTAATTTCAGTACGGAGAAATATATCTTTAAAGCGCTAAATTTGTTTCTGATGAGATATTTGAAGCATATTGGTGGTGAACACGGCTAGTTATATACACTCCTTCTATCAGGCGACATTCAAGATATCCTGAGAGGATCGGTGCGACTTGTTGTCGGTAATGTTGGATTTCTCGTTATGTGACGAAATTTATTCGAAAGAGGAAGGAGCAGCTTGCTTAACGTTATCAAAACCATCGAGCTTATGTAATCGATGACTAATACCAAGATGTCGTGTCTGAGAATATGCATGCCCAGGCTTCAAATAATGAGATCTTTTAATGGTTGTGCGGAGAAGATTGTCGCTAGCTACGGTGATCAGAGCATTTTATGTACAATTCAAATATCATTTAATAAGGCAACGAGGCATCTGCTTACAAATAACAATTGTTACACACGTACAGCTAGCTGGAACTACTTGAGTGCTAGCGCGATCGCGAGCTCAATTACTCGAGGCGACTGCATTGATGAAGTATTTCATTGGGCATCAAATAAAAAGTCAGGCACCGAGACAGGATTCCTCGTTATAAGACTGACCCTAATACTATATATATATATACTTAATTAAATATATCCTATTATGTAGTTAGGTGATCTGTGCCAATGATTCCTCCAATCTGGTAGATCTAGTAACGTATCGCTCATTCACTCTCTCATTCTAATTTTGCTTTGGCTAGGGCAGTGTACGCATTCGACCTCTGTCGTTTCACATACTCCCTCACAACGATCCCAAATATGAATAAATCGCAGGCAAGAAAACTAGTCCTCGTTTTCCTCTGTCAAAGTTGTCAACCCTACGAAAGATTATTTGGAGATTTTACATACCTCGTAAATAATTTAGCGGCTGGGTCACCTTCGGCGAGACCTTTCCAGAGCATCAATGCCAGCGCGGAGGAAGTTAGAATAAACACAGGAATATCTCTCATCCCTTCCAGTACTAGTATCCATATCCCGACCGGGGGATACATGTTTGTGATCAAGCATAGCGACCATATGGTCGTAAGCAATAAAGAATACGTGCCAAATGCTAGTGCACAATAAACTTTAACCTTGTCTTGGAGAATATCCTTCCCGATACAAGACAATATATTAGCATATATATCTTCAATCCCGCAAGTTGAGTGAAATATAATTACCTTACTAGGTTTGGTCCTCCTTCCCCGTGGCAAGATATCCAGGCAACCCCATCCACTACCACGATTACATTCCAGAGGTGGTTGATTATTACTAAGAAAAGGAGAAAGCGGATTGGAATACTCAAGAACCATCGAATGACAAAATCAATCAATGTGACTTTGATATGGCCGATATCAATATCTCGGATCTTCATGACGTCAACTGCAATGGAAGACAGAGTTATCAGAGATTGTTAATCTGCAGGTGCTGGTAGCTGAGGCTTAAGTTCGGACGTATATAACTTAGAAACTTTGTTCCATAAATTCGGAAGTGCTCGTTTCAAAATCTGTGCAACGGAATTACAATTTGTGTATTGCAATTGTGAATTTGACACTGAGCAGCATGATCTTATTTGATTTATATACAGTCGCCACAATTTCTTCGTAAACCAAATTTCGAAAAGGTACTCGAGTTTGAGTCTGGTTACGAGACTGATGTCAGCTCTGCTCGCTGCACCGTACACCACGCCTAGTTTCGTGTTGCCGATACGAATGAACTTGGGAGATATGCATAACTTCGCAGCGTACGGGAATGCACAACCTCGTAACTAGGCGAATGCGCAGGAAAAGACCTGGATTTCAGGCCAACCAACTGCAGGGAGTTCTGAGTAAGGTAATAGGTACCTGGTTAAGTAGGCAGTAGTTGCTTGCATTACCGGCGACAGTATACCCCGTTTGCCGCCCCCAAGGGCATACGTATACCCCCCCAATGTTGAAACCCCGAGTCTCCGATCACAAACTCCCCCAAGTATACGTATTTAAGTAAGTATATACAGAATACATTAATCTTTAATACAAACATATTTTCTGACAATACATCTCTGGATATCCAGGGCGCCACACCATGTTTAGCCCCCGCTTAAGTTTTACAGCCGAGCGGTGATTTTTTTAGAGCCCTAGAAACTACTCGCAATTTCACGGTTCCAAGACAGCGCTTCGACAATTCGACAAGATACAATCAAATCACAATATTTTGTTACTTCAGAGTTAAAGACAGGTTGTTGGAGTTCCCGTGATTCGGGAATATCAAGGATAAAACTGGTAGTTCTGCGGGTGCAAGGGTGATTACAGGGGCGATAACGCTACCGATAAGGCAGGCAGCTAAAGAAATGATATTTAGAACTGAGTACTAAATCGACGACTCGTTCCACATGGAGATATGTTATGTCCCAAGTTAGAAATATTTTGCGAGATATGAATAAATGCCCCCACCCATGATACCAATTACACCATCTGATCATGATCAATCAACAAAGAAGCATCCTCGCTCGACTCAGTACCTTCCGTTGCGCCTTCAGCAGCTCTCTCGTTCGTAGTAGAATCATGCTCGCATTTTTTTCCGATCTGGAAGACATCGATGATTTCCGCCTTCCGGCTCTTGATGAATAACAGAAACATCCGGATCAGGGACCAACTATCGTGTGAAGCTATATTAGCGACTTTTACAAAAGAGCGAGTTTTCAAGTCATGGAATAAAAATTGTAGAAATAAAAACACTTACATGGTCAATATCGTCATCGCGGCGCCTAAAAACATAGTAATAATGGTGTATATGGTTCCACCCCAGCTCATATTTGCCCAGTACCAGCGCCATGACCCGAAACCCCTCGACAATTCCTCCAGAAATGTCATAACAGCAACGACAGTGAAGAAAACCAGGGCGATCAACCATGGGACTGATCTTAAGAACTCGAGGATAACAAAGGACTTAGTTCTCGGAATATCTTTGTTGTAGTACACACACAAAAACCAGATGATGCTGCTGTAAAGGAATGCCAGTCCGTAAAGCACTATTAGGACGCGGATCCTGATGCAAGAAAATACGTCAGTGGCCATAAATCTGCAAGGTACTGATTGCAGTCTTCACAAATTGACTTACAGTTCGATCCCGAAGCCATGCGGTCCGTAGCTACTATTTAATGAGCCAAATACTATACCAACACCGCTCGATGCTGCCGCCGTGGCTTGGAGAACGATGCCAATTCCCAAGAAGATTCTAAACACCTTTGAGCGAGGAAAGACTTCTCCATAATTTTCGAGCACCGGAGCCTCTGGGGCCTCCGGATTGCAGACCCGACAAGTTTGAGGGTGTTCAGAAGACATTTTTAAAAGATATCGAGAGAGCAGGAGTCCCATCTAGGTTTCTTACATGCCCTCGGATATATATGTGTTGTTTCCGGCAGTTGGAGAATAAACTGCAAGCTAGAAGGATAACTGGCCCGAGAATTTAGTCCCTTTTTAGGCCCAGAAGGGAGCGGGGTGAATCATCATTGATCGGGCTTGCGGCAAAGCTGCAGGTGCCAACTCCGGCCACAGGATCTGATATTGGTAAAGCTAGACTGGCCTGGCGGGTTTTCGCTGCATCATTTTGAATGGTAGGAAAGATCGTGCGTTTGTCTTGGTAATTTAAACCAAACAGCGTACGCGGCAGGAGAAAATAGAAAATTAGTCTAACGAAATGATTGGTAAACTCTCTCTGATTCTGTATATTTCATGATGCGTATTGGGGGACGTGGAACTCCCGATTATAATGACCGATTTGAATAATACAATCCCAGCTTAACTGCTATCGATCGTATCGCGGCTTCGACAGGAATTTACCTTACATCAATCGATGCAATCACATCCCATTATATTACCGCAAGTATTTCTGTATCCTTACGGCCCACCGAAAATTGCAGAAAATATCAAGTTTTCCGAAGACAAACGTGAACATCAAAACATACCCAGTTTATTAAACGTGTCTGTGCAAGAATAAAACAGGATGATTGCTGGTATATAAGCATATATATCTTACGTGCCTAGGAATCGCTTTGACTAGCATCACAGAAACAGCGTTGATTAATCAAGTTATACAACGCTACCTAAATTAGAATTAATTATGAATTGGAGAGGAGGGAGGGTTTTTAAAATTTGGTGGCTAGCTTTTGATTCACGAAACAAGAGAATTGAAAGGAGTTACTCAAGTCTTTCAGGATTCGAATTCAAAACGAACAGGGTGGCTTAAAATAAGCGAACCGGGTCCTCGGAATGACAAGCTTTCCGTTAGCTAGATCCCAGAGAAGAAGAAAATTCCGTCTATTAACTACTTAAGTATTAACCGTTCCGCTTTATGGTAAGAGATAATAAGGGGTAGCTAGTACGAAGGCGGAGAAGGAACCACTTTCAGAAATAAATAAGAGAGTGGTAATAAGGTATTTGCTCAATGCCTTAAGCCTTCTGCTTCCTCTAGAGTAGTCTCGTGCTCTAGAGCGCTATAAATTCATAGCTATATCCCGGCCAACTTGAAAGAGGCTCTTAGCAAAAGTAACACAATCTTAGCTCAATATTTCACCAACGCACAAAATATCTAGACCTATAGTGCCCAGTAGGCAGGACTTGGCGTATGAGAGCACAGCATTTCGTTCCTATATTTAAAATTTTCCAGTCAATATATATTTGTATCACCTTACCGACTGGAGAGCTCTTGACACGATTCCACCCGGAATAATATAATTAAAATGTGACTAAATTTCTTTTCACCAGGAGTAGACCCGAACAGACGGGTTTTGGAACCAAGCTTAACGAGCCTCAGCCCTAAAAGGCCGAGAAACCACAAGGAAAGAACTACCCTTATGCGGTGACCTTCAACATACACAGCCTAGCGTGTTGAAGAGTCGCAGTTTCGTTCCGCGCCAAGTCAAGTGCAAATCGGCATTGGGATTCGGATTATTCTGTAGTTCTCACAAAATCTTATCGCTTGATTAAGCTATCAAAACGACGGCAACTTAACTCGACCCACTCATCCTGCACGCGCCTATACACGCCAAGAATGGTGATACTGCCGACCCTCTTGGCACATATCTTCCTTTCATGTTTTCTCACTCGGATGGTCTCCAAATACCGCCATCCAAGACTATGGCAAGTGATCCAAGATTTCGCCAAATCTCCAAGCCTCTTGCGAAAATCAGCATAACCCGTTTCTGTTAGCGAAATGGGCACAGTAGCTCCCTTGGCGAGTGTTCCCATATCACAAAAATAAAGGTATTAGAAAAGATAGTTGGCGATATGGACCCACTACCTTCAGCTGGTTGTTCAGCTGGCGTGTCCGGTTGTAGTAGTGTAATATAAATACTGGGCTGGCGTTCCCGGTCGATCCCCAATATAATTTTCCGTTCCCAGTTCAAGGTTTTGCTACGCCTAGAAAACTCTGAAAGAAACAATATAATTGCCTTCATAGGCGCCATAACTTTCCTCAATGTCGTCGACGATAGCATCTGTGGTCGCTGCAGCGACTACGCCGGCTGCCCCTAAGGTTGCAGATCAAACCGGTATCATTGGTGGAGCAAATCCACAACATTACAACAAAAGCGATCCTATTGTCGTCTTCATTGTCCAGGTAAGAATACCAGAACGATATATAGAATCGAATACTTGGTAATCTCGTAGCTCGCTATTAACCGAGAATGTAGGTTTTCATCATTGTTGTATTATGTCGCCTTCTTCATTGGCCATTGTCTCGCATCAGACAACCGCGAGTTATATCAGAAGTCATTGGCGGTATCATTTTAGGTAAGTGAAATATATCCGAATCATGTTTTTTGAGAAATCGCTGGCTAAAACTGCATACAATTAGGACCAACTGTTATGGGACGAGTACCAAATTTTACCACAACAATCTTCCCAGCGGATGCAATACCAAACCTTAGCTTGGTCGCGAATCTTGGACTTGTTCTCTTCTTGTTTTTGATTGGACTTGAGGTCGATTTTCGTATCATGATTGACAATTGGCGAATTGCCCTGGGAGTTGGTGCTATGGGAATAGCACTACCATTCGGTCTAGGTGAGTTCGCGTATTCAAGTCGTAGTACTACCTGGGTACATCCCTTATTCGAAGATTGACCTCTGACAATGCTGTTTCGTTAAAAAAGGTGCTGCTATTGCCTATGGTCTGTACAACGAATTTGGTCAAGATCCTAGCGTTAACAAAGAAGTGAATTTTGGCATTTTCCTCTTGTTCGTCGGTGTGGCATTTAGTATCACGGTAAGGATATTCCACCATGTTCCGTATATTTATTTTCCTCGTAACTAAAAATTGGTACAAAGTTAATGTTTCTGTGACCAGGCCTTTCCAGTGCTCTGTCGTATTCTTACGGAACTCAAACTTTTGGGAACCAACGTTGGTGTCATTGTTCTGTCAGCAGGCAGTGGCGACGATGTTGTCGGCTGGATTCTCCTAGCATTAACAGTTGCCCTTGTAAATGCTGGTAGTGGGATCACGGCGCTGTATGTCCTCCTGGTCGCCGTCGGCTATATAATATTTCTCTTTTTCGTCGTCAAGCCTATATTCCATTGGTATTTGCGACGGACCGGGAACCTGGAGGGCAGCAGCGGCCCAAGTCAAACCGCTCTCACTATCACTCTTCTTCTGTGCCTATCTTCAGCTTGGTTCGCAAATGTTATTGGTATTCACGCTATATTTGGCGGGTTTGTTGTTGGACTTGTAAGTTGTCCCGATATCTTTACTTCAACTCTCGGCTAGTAGACCTGTTCTTTACGGATTCCTTGACTCGATGCTCTCGGCCAAGGTATCCACGTCAGTTGCTGTTGCCTTTTTTCCGATCTGCGAAATATACTGATTGAAACTTCATTACACAGATATGCCCACGGGATGGATTCGCCATTGCAGTTGCAGAGAAGATCGAAGATCTCGTCACCGTACTCTTCTTACCCCTCTATTTCACTCTATCAGGCTTGAGAACAAATATCGGTCTGCTTGATAGCGGCATCGTTTGGGGTTATGTATTCGGTGTCCTATTCGTTGCATTTATTGGCAAGATCTCAGGCGCCACATTAGCAGCTCGACTTTTCAAGCTCCGTTGGAGAGAGTCGCTAGCAGTGGGAGCCTTGATGCAGTGCAAGGGATTGGTTGAGCTTATCGTGCTAAATATCGGCCTGACTGCCGGAATTATATCACAGCGTGTGTTCACAATTTTCGTGGTAATGGCTCTCGTTACTACTTTTGCAACGACACCTCTCGTCAGTTTTCTTTATCCCGAATGGTATCAAAAGAAATGCCTCGCATGGCGAGCTGGAAAGATCAACTGGGATGGCAGTCCAACTGGCATGCCTGATGATGACGAGGCCGATATCGACAACCCCAAAGTCAAGACTGGATTCAACCGAGTCACCGTTCTTCTGCGTCTTGACAGTCTGCCGAGTCTTATGGCGTTTCTTCTACTGCTGAAAGGCGAGAAAAATGCACCTGCCGTCGCAGTTCACCGGTCTAAGAAGGGGACAGCAGAAGAAAGGGGCAAAGACTTGGCCATCAAGACTGCCGCTAGCAGGAGCGGCCCGAAGCTAGAACTGCACGGGCTTCGTCTCCGAGAACTAGATGAGCGTACTTCTGCCATTATGCGAGTTACCGAAGACCACCAGCCTGGAAGAGATCCTGCTATCAACTTCTTCAAAGCTTTTGGCAGGATGAACAACATCGCATGTGCAACTGCCTTCTCTGTCATCCCGGAGGCTTCATTTTCTAGCACATTGACCGATCGTGCCAAAGACATCTCCTCCGATCTTTTGATCGTTCCGTGGACCGAAACAGGGTACATTGTCGACGATTATATGTACGACCAAGCCGTAGAGAACAAGGGACAGCGTTTCGAAGCTGGGCCCTATGTGAATTTTGTGACGTCCGCTGTTCAAGATTCCACTTCCGATATAGCCATCTTCATTAACCGCGGATTTGGTGGTCTTGAAATTGACAAACCAGCACTCAAACATAAGAATAGCGTTATTTCAGGTCGCATCTCTCTTGCCAGGTCTGGTTTCGACACCGATACCATATTCCCGCTCATCGATTTGACACATCACATATTCTTCCCTTTTATCGGTGGCCCAGACGATCGTGCTGCACTTCGTTTTGTTCTCCAGCTCGTCAAAAACACAAATGTGACAGCAACTATTATTCAAGTTTGCCAAGAAAATTCAGCATCCGGTACAACAAAGGAAGTTAGTGGAGCCCAAGTCACATCTGCTACTAGTACAACCGATGATGATGGTACTTTCTATCTACAAATGGCTGCGTCTCTCAAAGATGAGGTTACCGCGCGCGTAGACTTTGAGACTTTAGAAACCAGCCGCCCTATTCAGAGCATAATCAGTCGCGCTAAGCAGGAACTCGGGACGATACAAGATGCGGGTGATCTAGTTGTGGTTGGTCGGACACACGTCGAGAATTACGAGTCCCAGATTGCGGCTGTCACTGATGAGCACACACCTTCTGTTTCTGTCGACGCTAGGAAAGCTATGGGGTCCATTGCCACGGCCATGCTTGTTTCGCAAACAAAAGCATCAGTCTTGGTTTACAAATCAGCGTAAATTAATGCTTCTATTCTTAGAGAAAACCTTTTCGTTGGTTCTTCTGCTTCCCTAGTATGGCCACGGGTTTGAATTCTGAACCTGATCGGAAATCAATATTTCTATCAATGTGAGAAGAACAATTCCAATGATATGCTTAAATGAGTTTAGGACAAAAAGCTTCTCTTATATTGTATTGTTTGTTAAAGCCAGTTTTATTTCCATTAATTGATACTAATTTCAATTTAAGATTGGTAAACCAAGTTTACGAAACATATTAGTCTACTTGGTAAGTTTTGAACTGTCGAAGATGATATTTGCAAGAGCCGAGCCAACCATCAAACCATTGTTCATGCAGGGAGTTTTCAGGCTAATGCATAGCTGCCTAAGATATACACAGTTGACTTGGAGGCATTGGCTGTGGTAGCCGTTAAGAAATTTGCAATTATATGGTGACGTCTAGGTAGCTGCAAAAGTACAGCATTTCCCTGTTCATTATTAGATCATATACTATATTTCCCTTTGTGAGAGTAGATATGAAGTATTTACTCAATATACTGATGGTCGATCATGCCCATGTAGCCAAATGAAGAAAGTGTCACTAGCTCTAGTTCATGAGAGTGAGAGTCAGTCTCGTAAACCAAATCAGTAAGAGTCAAATTGCTTGTGGAATGAGATGTGTTGTCAATGTTGGAAAATATCCCGGCAATTTCCAGGAAACTTTCGCCTAAACCTCCACTTCCACAACTTTGACACGACTCGAACTGGGTCGTCTGGATTCGGAGAGCGATATAGATGTAGAGGAGGGAAAACAGAAAGCGTCAAAACTTTGAATATGGATCGATTCAGAGAACTAGTCTCTAAGCTTAACGTTGCGGACTTATCGAGGACAAGGTCAAGATCTTCAGCTCCCTCCCGCCCAGGTTCGAAGCTAACATGCCTGCAAAGCTCAGAAGCCCAAGTCCCCAGCCTCCTTCGCAAGAACAGGTGGACAAATTGAATAACTTGTACAAACTTTATATTTACGAATTGGTAGGTGCTTGCTAATGACAGAGGAGCAGGATCGACCAGCTCCCAGCTACAAGAGCTTTTGCTCAAAGGTTGGTCAGTTCCAATCCAACACCGAGAAATCAAGACGACTGAAGATACGTTTAATAGCCTTCCAAGGCACAAAGTCACCCAACAGGCTGCCGAGAACGATCGAAAGGCTGCTGTACGTATCCACCAACCTGAAGATATCATATTATGGTCGCACTAATACAACATGCAGGAAGCGAAACAACTTCTGGAGCGCGTGGATGAACTCGTATGTTTCAAGCTACGAATTTTTCATCTAATAAATTTGGTTTTATTTCTAATATTTTATAAAGATCGAGTCTCATGTCATGGGAGCTCGTGGTCTACGGGAATATGTGGGAGAGCTTTCTAATACAAAATTGCAAGTCTCAGCGGCACGAGAGCAGGCATGTAAGTCCAAGTTAATACCATCATATAACCATATATAGCAATTTTATTCAGCCTCATGCTAATATATTATATTGCAGACTCTCTCCACCAGCAACTAGTTGAGATTGACCGAGAGATTAACCAAGCCGAAGCGGTTGCTTCGAAAGTTGACCTTGATCGACTTCAGATGGCCGAAGATGCCACATTCGAATTATACGCCAAGCAGAGGAGGTATATCACCGCGTGGACTCTCTTTCATAAGATCGTTATTTGCTTACATTTCATCAGAGCGAAAATGAACCAAAATAGACGAGAATACGATGAAAAGCTTGCATCTTTCCAGCTAGATCGTTTCGCCGTTTCACAAAATTTTGAACAACCTAGACCCGACCCACAACACAGGCAACGAGTTTTACACACCGTCTCGTCGAAAAGCAATGCAACGCAAGGTCTAATAAAAGGGAAAGAGGTGCAAGGGCAACTGGATGAAACAACTGTCGTGGATCCAATATTAGATGATTTTTTTGGTCTTGAACGTACTTCAACAAGCGGCCCGGAATCTAATGATCAACCGGAGTTATCGAAGAGTAGGAAGCCTCAGCTTCGAAAATCCTCAAAACTCACAAGCTCAGGAATCATACCACCAAAAGCAGCACCAGCGAGACCGAAAATTGATATAATGGCCGACGAAGATTTTCTAGACTAGAACAACTTACTTTTTCTTGAACAATATGACTAGATATAGAATATGCATTACATTTTTTCTTGTCAAATTAAATCCGCAATCTGACGATTCAATCTTGAAGTTGTACTTTGGTGGACTACATTGGTGGACTATGTCTGACATGAATTGAAATAATAGTCCTTTAAAAATTCGAAGTGTTGCCTTTGGAACAGCAAAGGAGTTTGCCGGAACTGAGCTTCTGCAAACGTTCCAGACGGGTCGCAGGAATCCAACAGCTCGGCAGCGGTTCCTTGCAGAGGAACTATCCGACGGTTTGCATTGGCCAATCTGAACTCGGTCAGATCTGATATATATCTGGCGGGAGTCGATAACATAACATAACAGCGTGTTCTAGCCAGCGCTTCTAGTTGATCCCCATATCTAGATCTCCGCCTAGACTGCCGGCAAGTCTTCAGCTCTTCAGCCCTTCAATTCTTCAACCTCTTCAACTATTCTTTGCCAATCCTTCCGGTAACAATTTTCGTCTCCATCTCACCATGCGAACCACACTTCTCCTATTGGTGCTGACATCCGCCACCGCGGTCTTTGCCCACGGTTCCGCTCCCCATCATGATGATGACCACGGAGATCTCGACTGGGCTACGAGGCATATGATCGGTGAGTGTTTCTGCCCGGGTATTCTGACCAACACCGTTGCTAACAAACGCGACAATTGTCCAGCGGAACATCATTTTGAACATTTCGATCCCGCGTCCTTCTTCATCCTCCACGACTTTGACCAATCTCAACTCTGGAGCCATGACGAAATCCTCCGCACATACGGTATAAACCCAGACACGGGCAACGCCTACGACGACACAGGCCACGAGTCCTATCTAATCCCCCCGGAGAAGCGTCATGAGATTGTCGATAAGATTATCGAATTAATGGATACCGATGGCAATTCTGAGATTTCCAAAGAGGAATTCGAGGCTGCCTGGGAGGCTGGAAAACGGTTGCCTGATTTCGGACTCGGGACCGGACATCACGGTGATGATGAGTATGAGTACGAGATTCATCATTTCGAAAAGTACCACGGTGGAGACGGTGAGGTCAAGGAGGAAGATTTGAACCATCCCGAAGATATTGCGCATTTCAAGAAGGTATAGCCTATCATAACTTGAATTATTCATGCCATTTTTCCCTACTGGAAACTCGCTAACAGTGATGCATGTGCAGCACGAACAAGACCACGAGGAAGAAGAGAGGTGGGAACGCGAAGGAAAACTACAGGTCATAGAGAAAAACATCCCCGTTAAATTCAAAGTTCAGCGGTCGGAAAGCCACTAGAAGATGGCACCCAAGACGGTTCCGCGAACCGGTCCGCCTGTTGCTCAGCCGGTCGTCAAGGTGAAAGGCACGAACATTCCAGGTCAACCACTACGCAAAATATCTCGACAAACACAGCAAAAACTTGACGAGCGAGCTAGGCGACGGGCGGCTTCTCAACACAGCGTTTGGACGCAATTTGGCGAATGACCGGTTTTCTTTCCTTTTCACGATATGCTGATTTGAGCGATGGCGCATCTTCCGCTGGCGAATATTTGGTCTTTTTTTTTTTTAATTCAATAATATGTATACTATCGACGCGATGTCCTCATGATATCAAGAGATTTTCACGAAATATTTCGATACGCGAAACCTCACCAGTTCACTTGAATAACTCCGAGCCTATTCGAATATCAAAGACGCAATGCCAAACTCCTGGTGCCCAGCTTTTCACAAACTCGACATGGCTGCAAGAAACAGCCATATCTGACATGCTGGGATCTCGCACTAGCAACTGGAATTTCTCGATGATAGAGTCTTTCATCTTCTCGGCATCTTCTTTGGCCACATTCTCGTGAACATGCACCCACGATGTTTCTGCTGTATCATTCAGCTTGAGCACTTCGATCGCTGTTTTATATGCATTTTCGCTCGTAGGCAGTAATCCAAGATTCACATGCATAAAATGCGGCCAGTTCCTCCCACATTTTAGCATCATATCCTTCATATCCTGCAGCCGTCTTGGGGCGAATTCGTTGCTCTCTTCGTATACCACCAGTTTAACATGTTCCTTTGCCTCTATTTCAACTCTGGTAGCGACTTTTACGTCCCATTTATTCTCAATTGCACCCCGTCGACAACCTTCTATACTCCACGGGTTGATATCCCAGCCGTAAACGACATCCACTCCTGCCTTCAAATAACTAAACGCGAAATATCCAATCCCGACGAAGAGATCAACTGCAGCCGCCGCCCTCTTCGTTTCGATATCCCGGGCAGACAATTGGGAAGAAACGAGCTTGTAGATCCTATCTTTCTCCGTGATATTTCCCCGCGAAAACATGGTATGTATCGGAGCCCATGTCTGAATTACTCCATGCTGGCTTGTCCGCACCCAGAACACCGCTTTGAAGTCGTCGGAAGCTATATCTCCAAACTCGCCGTGTAGACACGTAATTTGCGGTGCGCGTATGACGTTCCCATCTGCGGTGGTCTTTGCTGGAATCGGTGAGTTTATGGCTATATGAGTCGTGTTGAATGCAGAGGCGAGTGTTCGGTAGAATTCAGTGCGTATGTGTGGTGGCAGAGAAGCAATGTATGAGCTCCATGGCTGTGCTGCAAGAGGTGAAGTCGGTGGGAGCAGCAAAAATGGTCCGTAGATGTTGTAGCGGAGCTTTGAGGGGATTGGAGGTGGAGAACTATCGTGTGAAGGCGGGTGCGTCGCGAGAAACGAGGCTAGTGCGGTAATTGATGCATGCTGCTTCGGTGGGCGACTTGGTCTACCGACGTCTTGCATCTACCGATGGTTCCGCTCTTCGGACTAGTGAGAATGAACGGATTCTAATTCAGGCGAAGGGGTGGCAATGGGCATAAGTGAGGTGTTCTGTTTCGGTAGGCAGAAACGAGTCGACGGAGTAGAAACTCGGAAGCTAAATATATAAACAAGACGTTTCACAACAACACCTTCAGGTTGAATTTGCGACAATTCCCAAAACGTCGACCAGCTGTGCTTCGGTGAATTCCAAACGTACTTGGTTTGCAGACCTGAATTCACAGCCTCAAAGTATAAAGATACTTTAGTGTATAAATTACTTCGGCCTACCTAAGATCTTTCTAAGTGTTTTCTTATCTTTACTTTGCGAAATTCTCAGCTCGTATCTTTTATCATGAATACAGTATCCGATCCTATATTCCAAATATCATATTCATATATCCAAGCTGGTCTTTCGTTCTCTGGTATAACTCTAACAACAATATAGTTTCCGTTGTGTACACCTCGTAAATTTGCGGCAAATAGTTACGATGGGTGATCTAAACCAAACATTTTACCTGGGTGCGATACCGAAAGGCCTCGAATTCCATATCACCAAAGTCACCGCCACTTCCGCTGGTAAGAAATATCTCCTAGCATTTGAAACAGTAGGCGCGAGTGTTGTAGATAGTGAAACCGTACGTATAAACTTTATCTCGATTCTTACCACCAACCAAAATATTCACTGTCATGTCTTTGCGTAGAAATTTAAGAAGGATACCTTATCATACCCTCTCGTCGTCCGCCCAACGGACGGCAAAGCCAAACCCTCAAAAATCGGAAGAATGAAGTTCAAGAAAACAGCAGCATTCGGTGACGGCGGCAACCCTGGCCATTTTGTGTTTGAGTTCCGAATCTTCGGTACAACCGAAACCGGTATTCCCGTCGACATAACCGGCATCTGGAAAGTCAGCACGACCACTTTCTATCGATTCTCGAGGCCAGACAAGACCATAGTCGACCTAAAGTGGGGCGACGAAGGAGATATGGCATGGATCGATACCCGGGTTCGCGGTAACATTGGCGTTGATCCCCCGGATATCTTCATCATCGTTGCCTTAGGGGAGGACGGACAAAGCGTAGGGATGAACTTCACATGGAATCAAACTAAACTGAACGAAATCAGCGGGAAAGCTGTCGAAGTGCTTTTGAAGATCAATATTTGGATGATTAAATGGGCGGCGAAGAGATTACTCGGTCCGGCTGGTAAAAAGCTAGTAAAGCAGCTTCCGGGGACTCTGAACGCCCCAGGCGATCTCATAGATAATATAAAGTATATGAAAGGTTGGAATAGGAGGGAATCGAGGATCAGGGCCGGTAAGAAGACGCATCCGGGGAAGGCGAAGCCTGAGAAGACTCATGGGTCGGGTAGTCACGAGGAGAGAAAAATGGGGGAAACGGGTCAGCAATTCTTTGATTATCCAGTTACAGAGTTTGGCGATTCCATTGGATTATAATCAAGTAATAATAACTACTTAGTAATCATTAAATCATAGTAATATAATTTCTACTCCAAAGTCGCTGTGTATAGTATAGTAGCAATACATTTCGAGACTTCATATATTTCCTAGAATTGGTTGTTCAAAACGATTTAGAGTATCCTATCGATCTCTCGACTTGTTTTGCCAAAATATAAGCTGCAAAGACGCTACAAACGAAATTTATTAACCGTGTTATCAATAAAGATTGAAACAAAATCATCGTGGTCGATCAGAGACCTAAAATCCCACGCCAATAATCGGTCACGAAGATTCCATTAGGATCAAACGTCTGACGAAGTTCCTTCCACTCAGCGAACTTGGGGTAAGACTTCTCCACAAAGTCCGGACCAATTACTCTATCTCCATAAACCTTTCCAAGTGTAGGCCAGTGTTTGCCCCAGTGAAGTCTGGCAGTAGGGAAGCGGGTCAAGAGCACAGTCCAGAACTTATCAAAGTACGACTGCAGGTCACCAATGACGTTGTATTCCCACCAATAAGGGTCGATGCGGATGACGTCTCGGCCGTACGACATGCTCATCCAGAAGGGAGATTGCTTGCCAGGGTAGATTTCAACCCCGAAATTTCCAGCAGCGAGAGGGTCTTTCTTGAAGAGTTGCTCGAGAACGTCAAAAATGTCTTGAGCGTCCTCTAGATCGATCCAAATTTCAGTAAACTGCACCCTAATGACAGTGTCGATCAGGGCTTGGTCATCGTTCGGAAGGGCAAGGTACCAGTGGTCGGTAAAGCTTTGTCCGCTTCCCACCTGCTGGATGAAATTAAAGATTAGAGCTGCAAGAACTGGTGCGTTCTCTGTGGTAAGCCAAGATGTTGCAAGAAAGGTCGCGGCAGCAGCGTAATTCATGGACCGGCTCTTGAGAGGATGGTTATATGGTATAATCGTAGGATCTGTGCCTTCGTCTTCTTGGCTAGCCTGGTACTGCAAGACGCTATCCACAAATTCTGCGGCGAACCAGACGCTGTGAACATATTGGTTTGCCTTGGTGGCGTTGATAAAATCGGAGCCCTTAGCGACGATAGAATTAGTGCGAAGGACGGTCTCCTCTTTGCCTATGACTAGATATCTCTTGCCCACAGTGATCGTAATATGGGTAAGAATGCCGAAGAGTCCCATAGACACTGCAGCGGCGTTGAATTCGTCAGGGTTTGCCGTTTTATCCAAGACTCGGACCTGGCCTTGCCCGTCCACCAGTTCGATGGCATGGATAGAATCCGCGCAGCCAAAGTTAACGGACCCTCCAGCAGTGCTGGTGCTCATGTATCCACCGATAGTCTGATGAGACATGCCACCGAGGATGGGGAGTGCATATCCCTGAGCATCTAAGGTCCGGGTGAGAGAATTTCCCGCATTAGAATTGGGGTCTGAGGGGTCTATGCCCAGATTGCAGCCGGCTCCGACTCTGTAAGTTGCAGTTCCTGTGGCCGGGTCCTCGGAAAGAAGGGTGATAGCTCTAAGGTCGCCCTCAAGCTTCGCTCTTATGGCGTGCGTCCCCTCAGGAGAAAATACTGCTTGAGGCGCAGAGTGCTGTGCTCCTGCGACACGAATGACGGCACCGCTTTGCAAGCACTCTTGAACCCTAGCTTGGACCTCTTCAACGGTGGATAGGTAAACAAGACCCTGATAATCCGCCATCCATGGGGTTGGTATAGCCGTAGGATCATCGGTGATCCACTTTTCGAAGAACTCTAGTAGCTCTTTGAGGGTATCTTCGCCGATACCATCGAGGAGATTCTTTGAGTCTGTGCTAAGACCGCCTTGACTGTCTTCAACAAGCAGTCTAAGGATCTCTCCACAGTTGATCTTTTTCTCCTTGGTCTCGGTTGCGTTTGCCAGTCCCTCAAGGTGACGAGTTAACTCTTCCATAGCGAATGAACTGTAGTGATTTTTCAGCGCAGTAAATTGTTATATCTGTAGGCGTAGCTAGCTTGGGTGACAGGATATATTAGGCTTTGCACGGAGAGGAAAAGGCTGGTGTCTCCTATGGTTCTTATATACTTTGATACAGACACAAATTTCTCGGTCTATTGCTCGGGTCTATGAGCTTGCTAATTAGGGAGACTTCTAATTAATTCTCAGTCATGGAAGAAGCGGGAAGAGTCGCACTCGCAATGCAGCTTGTATCGTAGGGCTGAGAACTCCGATTTTTTTTTTGTCCAGATGGGTCAAATGCAATGCTGTTCCCAAGATGTATGAATCGCTCATCGCCTTATAATTTACATGTTTGATGGCATAGAATATTCTGTTAATTTGCCCCCCGGCAAGCAGTCGCACTCGCAGCCATAGGATGCTTCACATGGCAGTATGCCACAATGCATCCAGAATTTAGATGTTATTCAATTGGTTAGGATCCCAGGATATCATGCGGGCGGGCGCAAAGAATAAAAAAATATTTGAAACTCGCGCTCAGCTGAATGCAAGAACGGCACGGAAAGATCCTTTTCCCGCTGCATAAGAGATATTCAGCCCTAGCGAGGGTGTCTGTAAATCTCATTAGTGCGAGAAATCGATGTTAATAGATGGTGGCATGCTGCAGTGCTTTCGTTACGAGATAAGTGTTGATAATGCAACCCGTGCAATCTCGGTACTCTATGTAATTTTATAGCAAATATCTGGATCTCTCCCCACGCCCAAGGACGGCTGAAGTATTTTTCAGCAACCGACGCAATTGCAGCGCAATAGTCGTGCGGGATTACAGTCGTTGGCGCATTGACGTCGCCACTTAAAAATGGTGTTGTCACTGGAATCTCCAACACCTGTGTTGCGCTGAGATGTCGCAAACATCCGAAGCGAAACGACTCACCAAACTTGACACCGACAACCTCCAAGCACCTCATCCCTCGTATACCCATCATAACTGTCAGAATGATAGAGGTAACCTGGTATGTCCTCCGTGTTCCTTTAAACTCTAACTTGTCTTTGACTAATTGTTATCATGACTATAGTAATGACCGCCTGGGCAAAAAGGTGGCGGTCAAATGCGAGGTCGACGACACCATCGGCGATTTCAAGAAGCTACTCGCTGCACAGATTGGTACAGCACCAGAGAAAATCGTACTAAAGAAGCAGTACACAATCTATAAAGACCATATCACACTGGGCGACTATGAGATCAAACATGGCTCTTCTCTTGAGTTGTAAGTTTTGGAGTTCCTTATTGGCGGGGTACACGGTATATATTCTAACAAGCCTGCTACTTTCCTTCAGATACTATAGTTAAGCCACGGCGATATGAAGGGCTATTTGGATAAGGGTGGGACTTCAGGCAAATCACCGAGGCGGACCCTATTGCTCGGTTTCTAGGAGTTGAATATACACCAACTTACGCAAATTGGAGTTCATCGGAGATACCACCATGATATGGATTTTGTATTTTGTCCAAAGATAACGGGTTATAACCTCGTATTCAAATTATTCTGCGGGGGATCCGACCGTCACCAAGAGGCATACTTATATACATCCAAAGGTGCAAGACCGCGAGTAACCAAAAAAAACGTAGATAAGATATGAATGCTGCAGGTTTCATAACCAACTTACCGCATGAAATTTAAAAAGGGCCATCTGATCTTTCCAGCGGACAGCTGACGAAGCAGTGTACGTTATCCCTTCCGAATTAACTCGTGTGCGACGGGAATGGCAGGCAGTTTGGCGAGCAGCGTCATCTGGTTGCCAAGCATGCAGCCCTTCGCCCACCTTAAAACATGAACCAAACCTCCGCACTCTCAAATTATCCGCCGTCAATTTACCGTCAACCCGCTGTCTCCCTCCATCGAATCAGTTCTAAACGATCGCACCAACATTTCCTGCCCTGTAGACCGTATCCGCCTGAAGAAGTATCTCGTCCCATCGTATCTACTCAAAGAATCGCCGTTACGTTACACAGAAATGGATTTCTCTCAGCCCTTGTATGCTGTCAACACCCTTGCGCATAGAAGATACACCTAATGCGTCTGGAAAACGACTAATATGCTTGGGTTACTACAGTCGCATCGCCAATTTGGCCATCGGTACCCTGATGGTGTTCGGAGGTCAGTCTCTCATCGGATTCACCAATTTCTATCATTCCGCGGGCTAAACATCGATGTGATAGGAATCGCTCAATTCTTTGACTTCACGGTCCAACACCTCATCCTCGGGATCTATATCATTGCCTTTGGCGCCGGTGAGAATAACCCAGTCGGTTTAACCCAATTGTCGCCACGTGCTAACCAGCGTTTCTTAAGCTACCGCGTTCCTTGGTCCGTGCGACGTTGCCAGTCCCTGAACCCCCCCGTCGAAAGCTGACCCTATACCCCTAGAATTTCAAATACCACCGGTGGTTTCCCGTTATGCGAACTTTATGTTCTCGTTCATCGGCCGTGGAGTTTGTACGCGCTCCCGAACCTTTCTGATACTTCTACGACTTCACCGATACTGATTTGCTCGAATAGTCTACATCTTCACCGGCTCTATTCTCTACCACAAATCCTGGTACAGCTGGATCCCCGGAAGTCTGATCGTCCTGGGCGGAATCGCGTATGTCGCGCTGGAGTTTATGCCGTCGATAGAGCCGCCTGAGAATATGCGGGAAGGAGGGTACGATGGGCTCAGTGAGACCGTTTAAATACCACACATCACACGCCGAATGAATAGAACGTTGACCCAATTTTTTTTTTTCTCACTTGATTTATCGACAGAGCGGCGCTTCAACTTGTATAGTTCTTTTCGGATGGGTATTGGAGACGGACGGCAAAAACGGCAAGGCTGCGGGGGCTACGCTCCTTGGTGGTGGCGACGAGGATGGGGGTTGGTGGTATAATTGTGGCGATGGTTTTATAGAGACGGATTGTTTGGTAATTCGAAGGGGCATATGATTGAGGCAAAAGAAGTCTTGAATGTTATCTGGCGGTTAAAATTATATATATAAGCACAACTGTTCTGTGGATCTATTCTGTTCAACTCCCTAACGCTGGCCGGCTGGAGGTTCTGAAAGTGTCGTGGCTGGCCGCTACCCAAAGGCTAGCGGCCCCGATGCTTTTTGAGTAATTTTGATGCTAACGAAAAAAAAAAATCGGGGGTTTTATTTGGAAATATCGAAATTAAATAAACTTTTCCCAATCACATCTTGGCACGGTGTGTTAGGGGTTCACCGGCACCTATGTGCGCCACCCCCCACCAGGCATGATTCTTTCAGGTTAAGCAAACGAGGTTCAGCTCATGACTAGTAATAAAAGTGGTGTCGATGTGGAAATTACCCATTCTTGTATGCGATTCTGCCAACTGGCTCACGGTGAATATGTCTAATTCATCCCGGTGCCGGTGATTCCGCAAATTGTACTTAAATCCCAGCCAGTGGCCAACGGAAACATGAAATAATAGTCGTAGAGCTACACTAATATATGGCAACACCCAGTTCGTGGTGGAGGCGTATAAAGGGGAACCCTGCTGTAAATTTAGAACTTATGGCATCCATTGCTCGAGTCATTTGAGGATTCCTGTTCTTCTTCTTTTGAATTCTTCGATTTGTTAGTTTTTTGATCATCTTACCTCTCTTTATAATACCTTATTTGAATTTCAACATGCTTTTCAAATCATTGGTTGCAGGTCTTGGTTTCGCGGTTGCCGCATCGGGTGCCGTATTAGTCCAACCAAGAGCTGCATGCAATGCGGATCTTTGCCTGCGAGGTACGAATTCTCCACTAGGATTAATGAGTGAACGTGAATAGGACGTGCTAACTCATATTTAGCTCTCCGTGCTTCCCAGATACCCGGAAGACTTGAACAAGCTTCTTCGGACTGCGGTTCATTCTGGGTGACCACTATCACGCCTGCTTTAGTGTAAGCATCTACTCATATTGACTTTAATATCTAATATATTCAATATAAATCAACTAATTGGTTGACTAGAACCGTAACTGCTACCGATATATATTCTACGACGTCTGTCTCCACGGCTTCTGTCACAGAGACCAATACAGTCAGCGCGACAGTCACAGCAACAGTGTACCAAGTTGCTTCAGTCGACGGTCCTCCAACATCTACCAAGACCATCTTCACCCCAGTAGCCATCCCTGCCACGTTGAAGAAACGAACCGCATCAAGCTCATCCACTAGCGCTTCGAATGCTGGAATTCCAGCATACGCCTCCGCTTGCTCTGGTGCAGCCCGCTTCACAAGTGCTTGTTCCTGCGTCGGAGTTACAACAGCGAGAACGGAGACTGCCCCGACTCCAACTACTACGGTTACGGTGACCGAGACGGCTTCATTCTCTCAAACAGTCACAAACACGGAAACTGATTCCGTTACTCAGACCGCCACTGAGACTCAAACTTCTATCACATCGACTCAAACATTCGGCAGCGTGGCGACGGCCACAGCCAACAAGTTCAAGCTTCAGGTTCTATGGACTCAAACTGGCATGACACGATGGGTTCAACTCATAGCCCTTAACGGTGTCAACTACCTAGTCCCCGTTTCCAATTTTGCCAGCGCAAATACATTCTCCCTCGATCCCTCGGGCACCCTGTACTCGACGGACATCGATCTCCAAATAGCATATGGTCCTACGCCGTCAGCTGGCAGTGTTGGAATATCTCTCAGGTCTGGCACTTCAGTACCGACTGGGAATTCCGCTTTGGTTTGTTCCATTTCGAGTACGAACAATGCAGTCACCTGTGGAATAGGTTCAGCGACTAGCTTTACTTTCTGGAGTGCGAACAGCTCTAATCTGCTTTTGTATGGGTCTGGGCCGACTTATAATTCTGTTACTGCTGTATCTGTGTAAGATAGCCATGCCGTAATCGGACCCCAAACTTTCACTTGAAATGTGAAATTATTAGTTTTATAACTTATTGGACTTTTTTGTGGGTATAAGACCAGATATCAAAGTTCGACAGCAGAATTTAGTTTACTTGCTTGAGAAGTTTCATGTCTTGCTTCGAAGAATGTTTGTTCTTATAGAGCCTTTGGATACGGTTTCAATATCTATAAATGAGCTTTTATATACACGTGTATATTTGTCTCTTCGAACCCCCCGCGTTACAAACCCCTATAGTACATCGGAATTCTTACGCACTAGCTAGGACTCGTATTATGTGCGAGAAGCAGCTTGACAATCTTATCGTTAGCTGATGCCGTCTCAAGAACACTGATACCACTCTTATCTTTGGTGTGAACCTCAGCACCATGGGCGAGCAACATGCTGATAATCTGATCAGGACCCGTAGGGTTCAGCCTTTTGTTCCTGGATACAATGCTGCCCCTGTTCGCAGCGTGGTGGAGAGCAGTTCTACCGTTTCTATCCCTCGTGTGAACATCGGCCCCATGATCGAGTAATATGCCGACTATTTTATCATAGCCTTCATAGGATGCTGCTTGAAGAGGAGTTTTACCAACTGAGTCTGCCATATTAACGTCAGCGCCATGGGCGACTAGAATACTGACGACCCTTTCGTGACCCTCGCTTGATGCTACATGAAGTGCAGACTCGCCCTTTCGATTTTTCGCGTTAATTTCAGCCCCGCCCTTAAGCAGTAGCTCAACGACTTTATCATGTCCATTGAGGGAGGCAAAAAACAATGCAGTGTCTCGCCCTTCGTCACACGCATTCACAGCAGCATTTTTTGAAATCAGGATGCTGACAACCTTGTCATGGCCCTCAGCTGATGCTGCTTGAAGCGCAGTGCCGTACTCTGCACATACCCCTCTGATATCAGCAGCGCATTCATTCAGTAAATACTCTACTGTATCTGACAGTCCTCCTATTGCTGCATAATATAACGCTGCAACTGTCGTATTGCCGGAAAAGACCCAACCTTTATCGAGATTACACAAGCTAAAGCAATATCGATATACCCCTCTATCATTATCGAAAAAGTCTCTGATGAGCTGCTGTAATCCTTTATCGTTTCCTTCGGTTGGTTTGGCAAAGTTTGTCCAGTTTCTCGCGCAGTACCATACAAAAGGGAATGCCTCCTCAAGGAAACGTAGCTTGAGATCCCAATCCATGCTGAGCATATACGATATGCAAACTTTCGCTACTGATGCTTTCGCCTCAGCCTCTCGAAGGTCTTGCACCATACGATTGCCAGGCCGGTTCGATGTCAGGTATTCTTTCACCGAAAAATGGGCGAGATGAAGTTGTAAAAGATCAGGCCTGTTCTGTCGGTCGTTCGGGCCCGGTGCTCCCTCGTATTCCGGTGCTACCATGACCACCAAGCTGGAGCAATAGAGCAAAACCTCTTGTGGATTAGGCATCCGATATTTCGGGTCGAAGTACGGCTCGCATGCCGTGTCTATCTCTACCGCTAGTGCCTCAACTATCTCTTCCAGCGTTAGTGGTCTGTGACAATAAGTTAAGAATTGGAGAATCCTTATTGCGTTGGGTTTATACTCTTCTGGAATGCCATCCAAAATCCTGGCGTAGGTTTCGTCTAAGGTTTTGGGGAGACTTTTGAGGGCTTTGGCGAGAGTGCGATAGTCCGGGCATCTTTCAAGGACGTCGAGTTGGCACGCGGCCCATCGGAACCTAAAGGACGTCAGATTTTTATAAATGCTAGGATAGAGTAAACGGGCTATGCACGAGGGTAAAACTTTAGTTGGGGAAACTCTTACATTCCATCTACCCTCTTCACTAGTTCATCCTCTATCTCTACTTGAACCTCAGGGGACGAGCTCCATCTTTTGAAACCTCTATCACTTCTGACTCTCGTTTGGATATACGAGTAGATATCATTGGTAATGTTGATATTTTTCAGAGGGATTATGTTATCTGCAGAAGCGAATGTTGCTATTTCCTCTCTCAGATCATTTTCCGGTCGACTCGTTGCCAGCAGGTGGATATTCAGATCTGGGCCCTCAGAATAAAGCATGTCTCTCATCCATGAGATTGTTTTTGCCCGCTCTTTCTCACTCGATTCGTCGAGCGCATCAAGGACAACCCAAATATCTCGAGCTTGCTCCATAATCTTCGCTAGAATGTCGCAAAGCTCCTGGCATGTCGGACGACGGTACCCGTTATCGCAATAAACGTAAAGCTCATCTTGCAGTGCGTCATCTGTACTCTTTGCGAGAAATTGGGAGATAAGAGAGCGGACCATATTCTCGAAATTCTGTTTAACGGTTTCCGAAAAGTTAAAGTAGAAGTATAGAATATTCTGGCAGGATGGATCGCTTTCCAGATTCTGGATGATTGTTGAACTGAGAACCGTCTTACCGCATCCGGGTATACCGGTCAGCCATAAAAACGAACTTGTCTGCGAGGTCTTCCATTTGATGAAGGAATCGCTCTCGAGAAACCAGGTCCCGGACTGACCATGCCTTTTTTCCAGAGCCTCCGCATAATTCTTTGAGGGGTCAGGAGCAGATAACCAACTGATTATTCGCTCCTGTTGCTGAGTAGACCTCATCAGTTTGATATCGTCTTTTGCTTTTCGAACGTCTACCCGGATTTCTATGACATTCTTTTCGACTTGTGGCTCGTTAGTTGACAGCTCGCGGTATATGTAGCCTGAGAATAATGAAACTCAAAGGCATATATTTTCCCATATACATATATATAGAGGCGTTTTGGAGGACAAATGGTAAGGCAGAACATTATATTATGGTAATGAACTCACTGTTGTTTATTACATCTTTCGCTGATGTTTCCTCTTCAACTTCACTCGCTTGTACGTATCCTAGAAGCTCTTTCGCAAATGCTGCAGCTGTCGCCGCGGCGTGTTCTTGCCAGAGCACATTTTTATGCGAGTCTGTATAATCGCAGATACCTCGAATAATGATGCAGGGAAAGTTATCCAAAAGTCCGGCCGCTTCTGCTTCCACGCAAAGGACACCGCCACCAAGATCCTTATTCAACTTTTCCCTGAATACGGCGTCCGTAATCTCTTGGTTTCCGGATGCAATCAGACCATAGTGAATTTTCACATCAAGTCTAGGTTTTCTTTTGACTGCTTTTGATTTATCACAGAGGTTACAGTTGTTCTCTTCTTCCTCATCTTCATCTTCATCCTCGTCTTCATCTTCATCTTCATCGTCCCCGTCTTCTTCATCTTCATCCGCTTCTGAATTAACTGCTCTAGGCTGTTTGTCGACATGTTGATAAGTGGACCGGAATAGAATATCGTCTGAACCCTCAGGTCTTAAATATCTCGAGGCTAGTTTTGGGAATTTTCTCTTCAACTGGCCAAGGAATTCGGGTATCCTGGAGCCGGTGATTTCTTGTCGACTCTCCAGTGTCGATAACGCCGTTAATAGCAGCTTCGGAGGACTATCAAGTGCCCCGACTCTCTCGAAATTGCCGCCTTCGGTTGCTTTACCAAAATCCCACTGTACCACGCCAGGAAACTGCGCTATAGGCGTGCTCACGACAACATCACCGAGCCTCATTCCAGTTTTAGCTGGGATCCCCCCGCCAATGCCAACCATTAGCCCAAACTTGATATTTGGAAAAGTGTTGACCATTTTCACAGCGACAGTCGCTGCCGAGACCGTTCCAGTCCTCCCCTTGGGTAAACAGGCTATCACGACGTTGTGTTTTCCGACGGATCCCAGAGTATAACTGTTATCATCTCTGGATTTTGGAGGTCTGGGAAGATCATCGTGTATCTCGTCCAGCATCGTCATCGCCGCCGTCTGCTCTTTGGGGAGTGCGCAGACCCATCCTACGGTGTAATCATTGTGAGATCTAGATCCGGGCTTTTGACCCGTTGGCATCGTGAGTGTACTCTAGATTTCGCTCTGCTATCTCTCGGTTCGTGTGTTTTGGAGATTTTTAATCGCTATTAGTCGTTCGGATCTGGTTCGATTAACAGTCAATATTCGGGTCGCTTATTAAGGCGGGGTATATAAGCATCTTCTTACATTTTATGGCAAACGGTAGTAGGCCCCGCAAGGCTTTTCAGTTTATTGCGTCGAATATTAATCGACAGTCGGCATGCTCGTGCATATGCTAGATCCTGTAGCCTTAAGCTCGTGGAATCTGCGCTGTTTTAATGAAAGGCTGCTTGACCTTTGTTCTGGCCTGGTGTGCACGACAATTTGCTGCCGTTTCTTGGTTGGTTGGTTAACAGACGAGTTCCCAGGCGCCGAGCCCTGCTCCCATGGTTTCCAAAATGTATTTTTAGAGCCGACACAGCGCCACCCAATATCTGACCTGGCGCCGGAGAAATCGAAGTGATATTTCGGAAACTCCTTGACTTAATGGTAGACTGATAGTAGGGTATTTACAAGTCGAACTTAAAATGAAACAGTGGGTTAATTTTTACTTTATTCGGATTCTTCAGTTCATTTGCTGGGATTTTACAAGAATCGAATGATAATTTGCACAGTTGTATTGCCAAATACGCTGTCGTACCAGAACAACACAAATGATACTCTAAAATACAACAGATGTGGCTCTCCCGGCCTCGGACTAGTGAATGGATTCCATTCACTATATAACATAGGTATTTTTTCTTGAGAAAGCCTGCTTATTAGATATGCTAATACTGTATATTGTAGTCAAGGCCTCGTAGAGCATATAAGTTTGCAATAAAGATCATTCGTACGTACGGGTCAAAATATATTATCTTGAGGCGGTTGTTTCTCAACAGATACCGCTACATTCTATTCCTAACAGAGTTGGTTGGTGTACTATATCCCTAAGTGCGAAATACTTTTTGAATAAAAATTATCAGGATAGAAATGCAGGTTGATAACTGTGAGTGGTATTGTGACACTACCAATCGTTTAGGCCTAAGCATTCCAGTACCGTTTTCTGTGCTAGCTGCTTGCGCGTGTCAGGTGTGTTCGCCTAGCTACAAGTTTGAAATGCAGGGTCGTTGTGTTGGATCGCGTCTCCCTGGCAGACTTCCCACTTCATCCCCACGCATCACCACATCCTCAATCCCCGCCCATACCTTTATGATCTCTATCGATCCACCAGAGCCAACCGACATAATGGCTCTCCCCGGCCTCGACATCTTAGACCCAATTGTTTGTTTGTGCCATCCGCACCTCCCGCCGTCCCCGTCTTAAGCCTCCCGCTAACCAGCTCCATCAGGATACCTCTACCGCCCTCGAGCGCGAACTTAGACCGCATCAAGAATTCCGCTTCGAAGTGCCACCCACGCAAACCGTCACAATCAAGATCAAAACCGAAGTCCCCGGCACGGCAGAACTCTTCGGCACCGAACTCTCCCGCGGCACACCATACACTTTCACGGGCTGCAAGTCCGCAATATACACATGGACGGGCTGCACCCTCATAATCGAGGGGAATCCCTCCGTCGAATACATCGCCGAAGAAACACCCATGTCAGCATACCTGAACCTCCATATCGCGCTTGAGAAGCTACGTGTCGCGGCGAGCGATTGTCCTCCTACGGCGGATGGGGCGAAGGGTCCTCGAATATTACTCATCGGTCCGCCGGATGTGGGCAAGACGACACTGTGTAAGATTCTCACAGGGTATTCGATACGCCAGGGTCGGAAACCGATGGTTATCAATTTGGATAATGGAGGGGAGGGGATATTGTCCGTTCCTGGAACAGTTAGCGCGGCGAGTTTTGGAAGCGTGATGGATGTCGAGGATGGGTTTGGGAGTAGTCCTATGAGTGCGCCGTCTGCGATTCCTGTCAAGCTGCCGTTGGTATACTATTACGGGTTGGAGACACCGGAGAGTGGAGTGAAGAGGTACAAGAAACTGGTTACGAGGATGGGAGTTGCGGTTAATAGCCGCTTGGAGGAAGACATCGAGTGTATGCTGTTGAATCTCATACCGCGTTATTATGAAGAATTTTGTGCTAACGAAAGTTCTTGTGGTACAGCTAAAAATACAGGGTTGATAATCGACACGCCATCATTCGACAACCAGACTAACGGAGATTTAATCTCATACATTGTCGCCGAATTTTCGGTCACCACAATCGCGGTCCTCGGCTCGGAACGTCTATACAACACTATGCTTAAGGCCTTTGCCGCCTCTTCGAACGTTGCAGTGATTAAACTCCCCACCTCAGGCGGATGCGTAGACCGCGATCTCCCTTTCAAGAAGGCCTGCAGAGACGCCACCGTCAAAAAGTACTTTTTCGGAGACGACAAGTGCACACTAAGTCCCTACACCGTCACAGTCGAATTCGACGCGTCGACATTCGCACTCTGGGAGACAGTGGATTCCACCAGCGCAGAAGCGAAGACAAATCTGAGCTTCTTACCAATCGGAGAGGACGAGACCAGTTTACAGAGCGAAGAAGTTAGGAGGATACCGCCTGGTGACATCGACAGCCGGTACGAGAATTTGATAGTAGCAGTGCTACAAGTTGATGCAAAAGACGCAGGACCTAAGGAGGTCGGCGAGAGTGCAGTACTCGGGTTCTTGTACGTCCAAGAAGTAGATGAGAAAGCGAGGCGAATGAAGGTGCTGAGTCCGGTACCCGGTAGAGTACCTGCGAAGGCGCTATTAGTCGGCAAATGGCCTGAGGGTATGTTTCTGACATAGACAGTTGGATATCAGTATTGTAAACTAGCATTTAGTATTTTAGTATTACGGCGCATACGGCACATATGGAGACATATTTTAGAGAAACCAAGATCACTAATTAATACGTCTGCCAAGTCGACGATGGTCGAACATGAATTTGAAGCCGTATACACAACGAGAATCAAAATCATTGAAAGAGAGAAAAGATATTTCGATTATACAAATATTTTAAGAGTATTTCCTTTGTGTACAAAATTCGCAAGTCGAGATTTGCGCCGTGCAAGTATACAGAAAGTGTACATTGAGACCATCAACCACAGTAACCCATGATACGCCGCCAGAAAAAACACCGGGAGCCGCTATGATGCCTCTACTTCTTCGATTAACAATACCATATAAAATAGTTACTAAGTATTTAGTTAGGACCAACACATCCTCATCTAATCACCTTTGAACCCATTGGAATTGAAGCATGAGAGAATTCTCCCTCAGGCGACTGAGCTCTATTGGCAACCACAGGCGTGCGTGGTGCCCATTTATTCTCCAGGCCGACGAGTTTGCAGTACGTTACGGTCTGTTGGTTAAGAACTAAGTCGGCTATATAAGATAATTAGAGTCATCGTATTTATGAAAGGTGAGGTAATTATACGTACGTTGTCTGGCAGCATTCGGGTTATCATCCCATTGGAACTCTGCCGTTTTCTCCCAATTCTCAGGAACGAGCAATTGCTCGTCCGTGACATTTTCGATAACCCAGTCTACTTCCTGGCGAATCCGCTTGGAAGCTTGTTTCTCGTTTTGTGCGAATTTCATGTACTTGGATAATCCTACTCCAGAGGTGGTATCCATAGGTTCGAAAACCCGGCTGATAGCTATCCATTCTCGGTCATAATAGAAGCGAGTGCGGAGTGGTGAGTCGACAGGAAGTGGTGCAGAGGAAGGGATAGTGAGGATTTGAAGGAAATCTCGACGGGGAAGAAGTTTGTCGAGGGCGAGGAAGTGAGTGCGAGTGTTGGTCGTCGGAGGGGAAGGGTACTTTGAAGTCGAGGAGCTTGAAGAAGTGGAGGTCTGAGAAGGACCTTCCTGGGATTTTGCAGGCTGTTTCCCCCTGTCAGTGGCTGTTGTAGTTGGGGCATCATAGTCGATATCTAGATCTATTTCATCCTCGTTTTTCATATCCACCATTTCGGCAATGTCGCTCCAGTCCACTTCGTCCTTTGGTGCGATAGTCCTAGGCGCCTCTTCATGGTTTATCAGTGCTGCAAATTTGATATGCATGTGCCCTGAGAACCAATATTTGGGCCTTAACTTTCGCAACATCGTCATTAAAGGTGGAGCACCCAATGTGCCAGATGCGACTTCCGATTTAAAGTGAGGCTTGACCCTGAGCAAGTTCTTCTCGTTTCCGTATTTGGTGATTCCCTCAGGCCAATCGTGTGATAGAAAGACGTCAATATCGCCGGACAACATGTTCAATTTGAATAACTCGTGGGCGCGGTAGTGGTACGCGCCTCTGACCGAGCGATCATCGTATGGCGGCTTTTCAAAACGAGGTCGCTTGTAGCTATTGTCGTTGTAAATCCCGCTGACACCAGCGATTCGGATACCGTTCACGTTGACCACGCCAGTCCCACCAAGGTAGTATATGTTGGGGCAGACCCAACCGCCGGGGCCGAGTTCCCACAGATGCGTCGAAGCTTCGTGGTTCCCACCGACGAATAAAGTGGGTATGGGAGCGACCTTGCTACCGTTGTAGTACTTGTAAAAATCGCCCATGTGGCGGTATTTTGCGGGGACGGCCATAGTAAGCAAGTCACGTGAATTTCGAACCGCCTGGAAATCACCGCAGATGATGAGCATGTCGACTTTATAGTTATTTATGCGACATGCTTGCTCTATCGTGGCGTACATTTGGTCGAGCATGCCATGGCCCTAAACCGGACTATCAGAACGTATATCTACCGACCTTAGAGAGGTGAACTCACACAGCCTTGAATAGCGACCCGGAGGCCTTTGGCGAAGTACATATCGGGACTTGAGGGCGAGGAGGGTGCCTCTGAGGCTGTTGCGGTTGATACAGGTGGTTCTGATGCCATGATGCCGGTTCGAAGATTGATTGCTAGACGCGATGTCAAATGCAGTTAGTTTGCTGAGAGCTCGAGACTGCGCGATGCTCAATCGATTCAATTAAGTTGATGGAGAACTGACATCCGGATACTAGGAGGGAAATAGGATAGTTATATGGTCATTCATTGTGAGATCGCTGGCGTACCTTTGCACCCAGCTGGGTACAACTCGGGTATTGCACTTTTGAGTCAGAGAAAAGTAGCAGAACGAGGAATCGACGGTCTTGTTTTTTGGTGTTGCAGCTTCCTTGTGGAGACCCGGCCCCGGTGTCAACCGGGAAGACTCTTGGCTCCGGGAACGACTTCCCCGAGCTTCCCCGAGCTCTGCAACTTGATCCAAAAAGTGCCGTTTTCACTGCGCTTGCTGCACCATTGTTTCTGGTTATGATAATTACAAATATCGATATCGCAGTTTTGCACTTATCGGTTCAAAAAGTAGCAAAATTTATTACAATACCCGAATTAACACTCTCTTGCTACATCAATGGCCGACTGTGCGTCTTAGTCTCGAACTAGGATTTCCCTTCGCCGGATACAACTAATTTGCACTTGAACGATGGCCGATAACGTTGAGAAACAGGCGAGCCTCCTGGCATCCACCGCTCTCGGTCTGTTTGGTGCAGGCCGTCTGGAGGTATGACTACCACTCTTTCAGGCACGCCTGATCTCTGACTCCCATCTTCTCAGGACGCAGCTCGAGCCCTCCGTGAAGCGATCCACCTGTCCCCTCAGAACCCGCAGGTTCGCGAAGCATTCCAACACATCCAAGAGACGCAAGATGCGGGTTCCAAGATCCCTGATCTTTGCAGGAAATTAATAGAAGACGGAGATATACCGGCTGGAGAAGAGGCCATGAAGATCGCGCAAAGTGGTGGTAATCTGAATAAAGAACAAGTTGGAGCTGTTGTGCTCGCCATTCTACAGTATGAAGGAGACGAGAAAGTGCAACTGGTCGCTGGCAAGCTTCTAGCTGCGCTCGTGCAGACGAACAATGATGCAAAGAAGGCATTTGTGGTATTAGTTGCCGACGGAGGGACGACCAACAAGCTGTTTTCGAAAGTCCTGCGGCTGGGAATCGAAGCTACGGATTCTCTCACATCGGTTATCTTGGATGCGAAGAACTGGAAAGACGACAAAGGAGATAATGTTCTAAAATCGTATTTCCAATATCTTTTAGACCGACTTTACGACTCCATTGAAGCGGAAAAATCGATCAGACCGATATCCCGACTATTGGCTGCAGAAGCACCACAGCTACGACCATTCATAAGCAAGCATGGGTTTGCCGATTTTGTGACCCTGGCCGTTAGGGGATCGAGGGAGGAGACTAGAACGGGGGCTCTACTAGCAGTGGCAAAGTATCTCGAGTCAATCGATTCTGAAAAATCACAGCAGCTGGTAGCAGAGTTTCTAACCTCGCGGATAGAGACGGGTGACAGCGACGATATGGCGTTGGCGTTCAATGTTGCTGCTGCTCTCTTCCCAGTTGCTACTAGTTCCCTTGTAGCCCTGTTTCACACGGAAGGCTTCGTTCAAAGTCTGGTACCATCACTTGATGGGCACCCGCCGTCTGTTGAGCTAGCAGCTATCAATCTAATGTCTGCCGCGTGTATCGATAAGACGTGTAGAGATGCAGTATCGAAGCACTGTGAGACCTTTCTCAAGATAGTGGCTGCTAACGAGGACGAAGGCAGTACGGCGGCATCATTGGCTCTGGCAAAACTGTCAGGTGATACACCTGCACCCAAACCCGGAGAGACGGAACCCGCGAAACCACCCAAGAGTGATAAGGAGATTGAGGAACTGACATCCACATTTAAGAAACTACTCACGAGTACATCTGATGCATCGAAACAACAGTCCGTCGAAGGATTGGCGTATACTTCAGTTACTCCTTCGGTCAAAGAGTCTCTAGCAGCAGATGTACCAACCATAAAATCTCTCTTCGCCATGTTAACTCCAACAGCACCTCTTCCGATCCTCTTTGGAATTCTGACAACCCTCGATAATCTCACCCGCTATACCAAACCGCTGAGTGAAGAGCAGCAGAAGATGGTCCAGTTGAAAAACTACGCGAATGCAACTCCTCGAAACAAGGGTCTGGAAATACCCAAACTCGACAAAGATCCTTATGTCACGAAGCGCTGCAAATTTCTCCTAGACGCAGGAATAATACCTGCTCTTGTTCGACTCACGAAAAAGACGTCCCCACAAGCCACGGCCTTGACGTCTTCCATCCTTCTCTCTTTGTCGAAAATCACGGCTCACAGAGGTACAATGGCACAGCAGGGAGCTGTGCGTCTTCTTCTTCAAATATATGCAAACCTACCGGCGCTACCTACTCCAAAGCTAGATGCAGCTGAGCCCGAAGCCGCAGAAACTCCACAGTCAACAATTCATACGGTAACAGCACACGCGCTCTCTCGTCTGCTTATATCGGTGAATCCCTCATTAGCATTCAGCTCCACTCTTCCCATTACCTCCGCTGTAACACCCATCCTTACTCTGATAAAATCTGTGCATAACTCCACAGCAGATACCCGTGATCTGCTACCGTTATTCGAGGGTCTCCTCGCGCTTACAAACCTGGCGTCGACAACGGATTCCATACGCGATGTGATCACGAAGAAGGAGATCGTGCTGATTGAAGAGTTATTGGTGTACTCTAATGATATGATACAGCGGGCTGCCGTTGAGCTGGTGTGTAATCTCATGCTATCGCCCGAGACAGTGGCATTGTTTGTTGAGGGACCGAGGAGCGGGAATAGACTGCAGATGTTGTTGGCTATAGCGCAGGCTGACGATATACCAAGTCGACTTGCCGCCGGAGGAGCTTTGGCAATGCTGACGGAATGGGATGTTGGAGTAAAAAAGATATTGGAAAGAGAAGGAGGGGTGAAGAGGGTGTTGGAGATGTGTGAGGATGATGAGGACGAAGTGGTGTTTAGAGGGGTGGTGATAGCGAGGAATTTAGTGATCGTGGGAGGACAGGAAGGAAGAGAGAAGGTCAAGTCGGAAGGAGGTACAGCCGCACTAAAGAGAGTGCTGGAGGACACTTTGGGCCAAGAACAGAAGAATGCCGAGATGGCCAGCGCTCTCGTCGAAGTCCTGAAAGAGCTTGTCAAGTAAAGAAATGTGTTGGAGCGTGCAGTGTGTCGTTCGAGGTCTTGGCGTTTTCTATCGCATTTCAAACCACATGATCCTTTTTCTCTTCAGTCTTCACGTCGCTCCCTCGTAAAGAACCTTCCCCCGCCACCACAATGTCACGAGCAAACCAATCCGCCGGCACCACGGGGGATGCCATTCTCCTCTCCGAAACCATGAGCGTAAACTCTATCAACTCCGAAAAATACGATCGCGTTTCTCGCATCAGTGGTTCGAACCCGGACGTCAAATTCCACCTGGACATCGCGCATGATCTATACTCGCTCAACCCTGGTGACACGATCGAGATGGTTCTCGCGTCCACGCTCAAACTCGACGGATCGAGCGATATCGAAAAGGCGAAGCAGGGATGGAGGGATTTGGATGATGAACCGACGCTGGCCGACAGTTACGAATATGTCTGTTACGGAAAGATTTATCGATTCGAGGAAGCCGGTGTCGATTCGATGTAAGATATCTCCCAGGGTTTACGACAATCCTATGCACTGCAGATCTGGAGTTAATGACGCTAATATGGTTGGGGTTATAGAAAAGCGTACATTTCGTTTGGAGGACTGCTGCTGTTCCTTGAAGGGTCAGCTAAGAAGCTGACTACTCTTAAGCATGAGTATGTTTATATTCTCATCAAGAAGTTGTAAACAGCCGTCACTCGACGATATTTGGACGGCGATTATCGATATCATCTACCTACCTACACCACCTATCGTTTTCGAACGGAATCAATCTTAGACGCGATACTTAAAACTCGGAGCACTTGCATATAGAGGAGTTTATATGGCGCATTTCTGTTTTTAAGGGAAATTCACTCTTTTATCATTAATTCTAACGATCAAAGACGCCGTGTAATGATACAAAAATTCACTAAACATAGACAAGCATAGACAAACATGACAACATGGTAACATGGGAAACATGAAATCGTGGCCCCGTAAAGTAATTTCTCCAGGGTAGAAAAAAAGCGTCTA
Source organism: Orbilia quercus (assembly GCA_036971405.1). NCBI lineage: Eukaryota > Fungi > Ascomycota > Orbiliomycetes > Orbiliales > Orbiliaceae > Orbilia > Orbilia quercus. The sequence goes on along the minus strand of JAJTUE010000008.1, from coordinate 1,586,128 downwards.
CCTGGTAGGGAATTCCATCCTACGGTGCAATCGGGTATAGATCTCCGCAAAGTCCTTCTCGTTTTCATCCGTCAGTATGCCGTGGCGGATGAAGAAATCCAGAATGACGGCCGCGCAGTTGGGCTTGAACTTGCGATTCTTCAATTCAGCCTTCACCTGCTCCACATCCATGAGGATATGCTCTGCGACTTCCCCGTCGAATGGCGTGGGGATGGGCCCGTCTTCCCCCACAATCATATCGTACACATACTCAATCTCTGGCTGTAGCAGGCCGACTTCGCCGCCGGCTTCCTCGTGTCTGATGTAGAAGTAGCTGACGAAGCCGCAGGGTTTGGCGTGGGCGCGGACGTAGGATTCTTCAAAGTTGGCTTCTTCCTTGGCTTCTTTGACGATGCATTCGAAGGGGGTTTGGTGGTCGCCCATGCCGCCTGCGACGGTGTTGTCGAGCATGGATGGGTAAGTTTGTTTCCCAGCTGCGCGGCGAGGGATCCAGAGACGGAGGGGTTTCTTGTTGGGGCCGGTTTCGACGGCGGGGGTATAGGCGGTCATGTGCGCGCCGTAGGTTAAGACACCGAAACTAGATCTTGTTAGTATTGATTTTTTTCAATATACCGTAGTTCTCTGAGCTAGCTTACAGAGGAGTGGCACATCGTTCCATATCGAAGCAAGGGGTGCCTTTGGGTGCGTAGACCGTGTACTTTTCGTCTCTCCAGCCTGGATATGAGATGATGTTAGGATCTGCTTCTGTATCATATTGTGGTAGAGACAGTCATACCACTGAGCACCTGGAACCTTTGGGCGTTTTTCCATCGTCGCGTAGTCTCGTCGATATTCCTGGTTCTCTCTTCGACGGTTTCTCCCTTGAGCTCGACGGTGTTGGGTTTGATGTCCCACCAGTCACCGGATAACTCCTTATCCTTGAGGGCATCAAGGACGATGGGGATGATGTATCCAATTGTGTGGGAGAGGTGCACAAAGCGGGAGTAGTCTGCTGTTCGCTCAGCAAACGCAACTGGATGTGTCGACGCATTTGGGAATCTTGAAGCCGTGTTAGCAGATACCTAGGTACACACATCATATCGTAGAAAGATTAGTAACTTACGCGTCGACCAGGTTGACGAGATCGAGATACGTGTGTGACATTTTGATAAATAATACGTCTTTGATATATGATATGTATATTAGCTAGTTGAATCTGTCGATATAATCGGGCGGGAGAGTGAGACAATGGGTGCGGTGTTATGAGTATCTTCTAGATCTTAGCTATGCAATGCAATGCAAGGAGATATCGTCCAAACCCGCGAGTACGGTGAGTATTTATACGGTGTCGAAGCTGAAGTGTCGAAATATCAAAAAAGTAGTATTGCCGAAAGCGTCTATTATATCGTCCCGTGCCCAGGCCGTGCATGGCAAGCCAGTTCAGAAGCGAAGGTACATGTTTAACTGATTTTCAAACAGGCGGCGCAGTTCGAGTTCTGCGTTTTGAAGGCGGTTTGCTGATTGGTCCGCGGTGCTACGTCGCACCAAGTCGACTGCGCCCGGCGGAAGGCAGATATCCTTCACCCCGCCAGACAGCCCCGCGGCCCGCCGTGCTTCTCTTCTCCCCCCAATTGACCAATTATCCGACCCTCTTCGAGCCAGAAGTAGCTAACCCAAGCTCCATCTCGAAACATTACTACAGTACGGCTAGCGGCTTCAATTCAGAATGCCTTCCACGATGAAGGAACTAACCGTCGGCTTGCTGGTCATTTCGGACACCGCGGCTGCTGACCACGGTACAGACCGCGCGATTGATACTCTCACCGACGTCATAGCCAACGCCAACGCCAGTCTTCAGAATGCTTCCTACGAATGGCTTATCGAGGAACGCCGAATCGTTCCCGACGATAGGGACGCAATCCAGCAGAAGGTGAAGGATTGGGCCGATAACAAACGTTTGAGTTTGATCGTTACCACTGGAGGTACCGGTTTCGCGCAGAAGGACATAACACCAGAGGTCCGTTAGTTCCAGTTTTTTCGCCTCTAGTTTGCTAGAGTTTTTGAATATATATGTATATTTGCCTTTGGCGTCTCTGCTGTCCTTTTTTCGCCTTTTTCCGCCCTTTTTTCCGGGTCTTTTGGTTGGTGCTGTGCCACTTTATGCAGGGACTGAGGATCGAGAACCGAACCAGGCAGTTGGGGAGCTACTTGATAGGACCGCCAGTGGACTTGTGTAGGTCTCTTTACCAATACGAATTACCCGCCGTAAATTTTGCCGGGATCGTCTTTCGACCAACAGCTAAGGATTTATCGGTCTGATGCAGCCACGGAATGCTTGCCGCATCGCTCAAAATAACGCCTTGTGAGTCTTTAAAAAAACAGTATCTTCCTTCATCATACCCGACAGTAAGATCGACTCGCTAATGGAGTATTTTATTTTATTTTGAAATATTGTATTAGTTGCGATCATGTCCCGTCCTGTCGCCGGTATAAGAAATGAATCCGTGATAATTACCCTTCCGGGTTCCCCTAAAGGCGCAAAAGAAAATTTTGAATCCATAATCATGCTGCTACCTCATGCGTGCATACAGGCAGCAGGTGGCGATTCTAGAACTCTGCATGCCGGCGGGGTCAAGAAGCTAGAGAGGGAAGCTGGAGTTTCTAGTGCAGGTGGTGCTTCAAGTGGAGCACATCATGACCACCATTCGCACTTGCACGAGAGTGGAGGTATAGCATCTGATGATGCTGCTGCGTTTGTAGGAGGCTGTGGTCACCACCATGGCCATCATGTGCCGAAACCGCGGACCCAACAGACGACAGCAGAAGGCTTAAAGTCTAATGACCTATCCGAAGGCGTTACTCGCCGCCATAGAAGCTCGCCTTACCCAATGATTTCGGTCTCGGAAGCGCACAACTTGGTGGCGGCGAATGTTCCTGCACCGGTGGTCGTCACGAAAAAGGCGGATGCTAATCTGGTGGGGTATATCCTCGCCGAGGATGTAAGCGCGAAGGAATCGGTCCCCGCGTTTCGTGCTAGTATAGTGGATGGGTATGCCGTAGTTCATACAGATGGCACAGGTGTCTACCCCATTGTGGCTGTGTCGCATGCAGCTCCCGGCGAGGTGAAAACTCTGGAGAAAGGTCAAATTGCGAGGATCACGACAGGTGCGCCGCTACCGCCTGGAGCTACTGCTGTGGTCATGGTGGAGGATACGAGGATTGCAAAGGAAACTGAAGATGGGAAGGAAGAAGCTGAAGTTGAGATTCTAGCTAGTGGATTGGCAAAGTTGGAGAACGTGAGAGAAGTGGGGAGCGATCTGAAGGCTGGGCAGTTAGTCCTAAGGAAGGGAGCAGAGATTACAGCCGTAGGAGGAGAAGTTGGATTGCTCGCTAGTGTGGGTGTCCAAGAAATCCGAGTCTACAAGAAACCAGTGGTGGGAGTTTTATCCACAGGCGACGAAGTGGTACAGCACGACCAAACAGGGGAGTTGAGCTTGGGTGAAATAAGAGACAGCAATCGTCCGACGCTAATGGCAGCTATCAAAGCTCGTGGATTCGAATATGTGGATCTCGGTATCGCAAAAGACCAGTATGTTACCAATGCCTCCGCGATTGGTTAAAGTCCCTTACTAACATATTGGTAATTAGAGCCGGAGCCCTGGAAGATATTTTGAAGGACGCACTTGCTCAAGTCGATGTGATTATAACGACAGGTGGTGTCAGCATGGGTGAGAAGGACCTCCTCAAGCCGACTATTGAAAGAACTTTCAACGGAACGATCCACTTTGGCAGGGTGGCCATGAAACCAGGAAAACCCACCACCTTTGCCACGATACCGAGCGGTTCGGAGAACAAGCCAGTGTTTTCACTCCCTGGAAATCCTGCTTCAGCAACTGTCACCTTCCATCTGTTCGTGCTACCGGCTCTCCGTCGGATGGCGGGATACTTCGATGAACAAGTTCACCTCCCTCGCGCACTCGTGACAGTTGAGCACGATTTCCCACTCGACCCAAGACCGGAATTTCACCGAGCTGTGGTAAGGATTGATAAGAGTGGAGGTCTGGTCGCGGTAAGCACGGGTGGACAGAGGAGCAGTCGAGTTGGCAGCATGGAAGGAGCCAATGCTCTATTATATTTGCCAGCGCTGAGTGAAGTTGGAGATAAAAGAAACCGGATTCCAAAGGGAGATAGAGTAGAAGCCTTGCTCATCGGAGAGCTCAAGGTCGTATAAATCATAGATAGAGACTAAATGCGTTGTCATGTTGTATATGTTTAGATGTTTGTCATTTTAATAGTTACCATATTTGGAAAGGAGCTTCAGGCTGTCTCAAAACGCAAAGCTCCAAAATTTCTTGACTGAAATCAGGTCTCAAAGTATCATCACAATCTTATTCTCTCGTCAAATTAGCAACCTCTTCTCTTACTTCTTCTCATATTTACTCTTCAATTCCATTCCAATAGCGCTCCCTATATCCGTTTACTACTAAGGTTCCCACACAAGATCGATATCCGCCTCATAGAACATCCTTATCCGAAAACCTCGCTATTGGCGCTGACGCCGTTATATCAGGACAACCGCATCGTATACACCTCTCGACTCATACCCTTCCAACATCCCGACTACCATGATGCGGACTTCCCAGATTCTCACCGCCAGCGCGGTAACAGCCGTCACCCTCACAATAGGTACTTCATTCCCACCAACTCTTTCTGTATGAACTTACTCGAGTCAAAAGACGAAGCAACCTCCACTAACACCCCTCTCTCTTACCCCCCCAGCATACGCAATCTACTTTGATCACCGCCGCCGCCACGACCCCGAATTCCGCAAAGCGCTCGTCCGCGAACGCCGCAAGCACGCTAAAGCCAAACGCGCAGAAGCCGAAGCTGAAGTCGAGCACCAGAAGGAATATATCCGTTCCGAAGCTGCAAAAATCCACGAAGCAGGGTTCCCGAGCGGCGTTGAAGAGCGCGAGGCGTTTTTTATGCAAGAGGTCGCTATGGGAGAGCAGTTGCTAGCTCATGGGGAGGCGAAGGCGGTTGAGGCTGCTTTGTGCTTTTACAAGGCTTTGAAGGTTTATCCGGATCCACAAAGTTTGTTGGGGATCTATGATAAGACTGTGCCGAAGGTATGTTCTCTCTCTTGATAGGGTGGAATTGTGCAACTATGAATAGGAGTAGGCTAATGGATTTGTTAGAATGTACTCGATATTCTTTCGCAAGCGATAAGTATTTCGGATACGAACTCGCTTGGGGAGCATATTGAATAGATTTCCGGATGACTGGACTCGGAATCGCTATCTCGAGAACCGAGCTGGGTTATCCGATAATTTGGTGCGATGCTACTATGCTAAAACGCTCAAACTGGCAACGAAAGACGAAAAAGGTGGATGATGTTGATACCTGTACATATATTGAAAAAGACAACAAAGCAAGTTTTGTTGCTTTCTGCTTGGGGTGCCGGTCCTTTTTGCTTCCCGTTTCTTGTGTTATACCTTTTCTCCCTTCCTCTTCAGTCTCTTTGGATATTTATCCCCCCAACTCATCTTTTAATCTCTCCCCTCATGGGTAGCCGAGAATCGGATCGGAAAATGAAAGATAGATCTGAGATTTTTGTAGCTTTTACAGTCTACTGGAATAATGTCTTCTTGTATTATAGATTATATACTAGCTTGCAACTTTTACCCGATGATTCCTATGGCCCATGTCCGGCTTTAAACGCCGAGTAAACCAAAATTCGTCGCCTCAGTAGCCTATCATACTTCGAAGTATATTTTTCTTGTATTATGGGACCTTTGAAGACCTAGCCCATGCTCTTTGGCTTGGCTTCGTTGTCGCCCATCTCCCGAACAAACAGTTTGTTTTCCGGACTGGGAACCGTTTCCTTGCCATCCTCGAATCCGTTACAGGACGCGATGGCTAGGTATTTACCATCGTTCGAGAAGCTCATTGCTGCTATCGAGGCCGGATATTTGGGGTACTGTCGTAACCGTCGCTTCGCTACACCGTCCCATAATGCTACCACGCCGTCGCCACCACCGGAAGCAAACGTTCCGTATCTACAACATTTTGTTAGAATGTATATCTTGTAAAAATGATATGGATGAGCAGATGTACGTACGAGGGATGGAAAGCTAGCGCGTTGACGGGGTATACAACATCAACATCACCCTCAGGTTGTCTATGACATTTGAACGCATATTTCCGACTTTGGCTCTCCTTGCTGGGATCGAAGAATTCAACAGCAACTCTACCCTCGATACTCGATGAAGCGTAGCCCTCACCGTTGGGCATACAGCGAACCGTTCTCGTCATGAATTTAAGTGAGGATTCGCGACGTTGGAAAGGTTCGGACATGTTTCGGAGGTCGTAGATGTGGATTGATCGGGAGGCCATGGCGACGACTAGCTTGTTCTGGATGGTGGAGAGGGAGAATATCTTGTGCGGGAGGGTGTGTTCTGATGTGAGAGATTGGGAGCGAGGGTCGTGTAGGTGTAGAGTGCGGTCCCAGGAGCCCGAAATGACGACGTCGGATTGGTCATTGTAGCAGACGGTTTTGACGGCGGAAGAGTGTGAGGAGAGAATGGCAGTTAGCTGACCGCGGGAAAGATCGAAGCTATTCATTACATCATGTGGGTTAGTAACTGTGAAACTTCCTTCGAAAGGCGACACAGAGCTGGAACGCACTATTTGACACCCTGGTCGAGGCCTCCTGCGACAGCTGTGCTTCCATCATTACTAGAAAAGCACGCGTCTAGTAGCGGCGCCTGCGCGTCTATTTGTAATAGTTCTCGACCATTCGTTCCCGCGTGGGTATCTATCAATCGGAGGGTCTGGTCCCACGAGGAGATGAGCAGACTGGTGACATTGGTCGGCGAGTAGTTGACGGACGAGATTGCGTCCGTGATGGACGAGCTGACTTCAAAGTTGTCTGTGGGATAGCTGTTAGTATCGAGGTGTATAGAATCAGCATGGGCGATTATTTGCAGCGGGTGGCGGAAGTGGAGCAGGGGGCTACTTACTTGACATTGTTGGCGATGCGAGGGTTTGGAGATGAAGTTTAACTCGCGTGGGAAAGTTGCGCGCGAGAAAGGCTTTTGTTGGATGTTTCAGCGACAACGCAGAAAATGCGCAAGGCTGAAGGGGAAACAAAAAACATTTGAAATGAAATGATGCCTGGAAATATTTATGACTGGTCCAGGCACTGTTTATTGTTACAACTTGATATTCGTACACACTCACCAACAAGGCCGCCGTTTGTTACGAGTTATACCCTCGTTGTTATGGCCCGTTGGACCGTGCCCGAAACCGGCTGCGGCATAGTTTTATCATATTATTTACCCTCCAACAGGGCTGTTCTATTCTGCTGGTGACAAGGGAAAGGACGGGAACCAGCAGCGACTGCATAAACGAGCAATCATGCCAGCTGTTTATCCTCCTCGTCTACCACGAAATCATAAATCTAAACATCATCATACTTCTCCAACAGCAAACATGGGAAATGACTCGGCTTCCTTTGTTTTCAGCGATCCTGAATTCCCATCTGCGTCCAAACCATTTGCTTTCAAAAAGCTTGACACTACTCTCTCCCCAGAATGTCAGTTGGTTGTTCAGAAATCAAGGACACCGGATGGCCATTTCCAAGAATTTAAGAAATTCGAGGTCATGGGCAAGGCTGTTTTTGAGTGTCGTCCCAAGCTGCACTGGAAGACGAAATAGTAAGTTTCATCCACTACTTATTTAGATACTTAAGTATATATACATAATTGCTCATTTCGCTGATATGTTTGCAATTATAGCTTTCCCTTAGGCCCGCCGCCACAAAGTTCGGCGACACTCAAACCACAATCAAAGACCACCATACCCCAGTTTTCTCTAGATTTACTATACTTGTCGAATGATAAAGTCTATCGCTTCGGCATCCGTATCAACCGGGCCGCAATATCGAGCGTCACGGATCCAAAAAATGGACCGTGCTTGCTCCTCTACATTACGGTATGTCTATATAAACATGCTTCTGCATTCTTATACGCGATAATTAGAGTCTGACCGTGGGTCTCTGGAATAGAAAGCCGAAGAGTGGGATCCACCGAATGCTGGAAACTACCACCGCCAGCCCGAGAGACCGGCAAACTGGTTGAACCTTCCATCAACCATAAAACTGTTTGCGAAAGACGCCAAAGAATTCGAAATACTCCAGCTCGAGGTTTCCGCCCTCTCTAATTCCCAGAACACGATAATCTGGAGCAAAGCACTCGGGGGAAAGTACGAAGCAGCATACACCAAGCCATCTTTGCCAACTCTGCCCGCACTTCAAGGACCCTCAAATTTTTCATTTGAATCTCATGATTCTCTAGTCCATCCTTCTAGACTTTTCCGTTTCGAACGTAGACCTAGTCCTTCTGATTCGCTCCGAGAATCTCAACTGCAGGATGTTACTCGCGTCGCCTCGATCTCCCATCCGTTCCCAGTTCATGAAGACAGAGTCAAAAAAATCTTCTTATCTTCAACTCCACCTAGGGAGACCGGCAGCAACGGTTCTTTACCTACGGAGAAGCTCCCAATCGAAACCGACGAAAAAGTAACTCAGCAACATCAAATGCGAAATCACCAGCCGCTGCCCACCGCTAATGGCAATAAACGTACAGCACCAGATTCCCCTCCTAACTCTCCAAAGCTAGAACAAAAACGCAAGAGATCAAGATGGGGACCGGACCTTACTCCTACTTCCCCAATCGAGACACTAAAGAATACAAAACTTCAAGACAACGATAGTGATGATTATTACAGTGCCCCTCCTGCGCAACCTCCTCCTCCCCACCCTGCGCAGCCAGACTCCCGTGCAGGAACTAGGCCCGCTCCACCGGCAGAACCTCCTCGGCAACCCTCGCAGCAAGGACCACCCACGGATCGTCTTTCCGCTGCTGCATCGGCTGCGTACGCAAGAGTACAGCCCGAAGCTACAAGATTTACCCCCCGGCCCGAATTTATATACCTCTGGAAGGATAAAAGACCAGAGGATGAGTTTGGTCGAAAATTGACCATCTCGGAGGCAGTTGTCGTCCAATGGGCGGAAGAATTTGATGCACGGAGGGGGATAGAAAGGGATGGGCCGGTGAATTTGAATCGGGTGAGGGGTGCAGGGATGAGGCCGGATGGAGTGGAAGACAGACATTCTGGTATGGGACAATGATATGCTCTTGATACCTCGTGTATTGTTTATATCTTTTTATTCTACTATTCCTTTTCTTCGTCAGGCGTTTTGTGCAGTCCTTTCATGCATGTCGTTGGTTTTACGTGGCTCACTTTTATCCACCTCTCACTTTAATATGCCCGCCCTTACATTTCCATTTAATTATTCATGATAGACTTCTTTAGACTACGATAGAATGTTACAATTAGGTGAACATCAAATATCACTCATTATAGTGCCCTTAAATAAACGTGTGCGTTCTTCGAGTAGAAGTCGTTGGTTTGGTGAGTGCGGCCAGGTGCTACTATCTATAGATTTGGGGTATCTTCTACGATCCTCACCCACGTTACTCTCTCAAGTTTAACATAGACTGAAATGGTGTCCTCCCCAATAGCTTAAAGTTACTTCAATTGTAGCGAAGCGGACTAACAGATAATTGAAACACGAGTCCTGGACTAGACATACCTCGAACAAATGCAAAACTCAGTAGAGGAGACACAGTGATCCGTCGCGCCTGCGCAAGATGTTTCGTGATCAAGATGACAAAGGACCAAAGGCTGATCTTTGAATGAAACCTTTGGAAGAGACCCAACTCTTCTGTTCACCCATGTCTGCAACTGCTTGACGTTCTGGAATTTCGGATAGTCGTTTTCCCAGAAGTAACCACGTGAAATACCGCCGCCAAGGGGTCCGGCACAAATTAACGAGAAATCCTCTATCAGGCGGTAAAAGGTGTCTTGGGCGTTAGCTTGCACGAGGATGCGATTTGTCTGCTGGGTCGACCGCAAAGAACGCAATGCAAAGTTGCAGTGGATCCTTGCAACGCAAGCTTATGTACTTTATATTTGCTTGCCTGATAATTAGTTTGGGTTGTCTAGCATCTAAAGCTTTCCCAGCGTACCAAGTATACTACTTAGCTAAATGTATATGTGATACCATATATCTGTATTCGGGATTAGTTTGAAATATTTACTTATCTCTTTAAATTGACAACCTTTTGTCTCGAATCCAAATCTTCCCCGGGGATCTTTTCGTTATTTTGTCTGTCTAAAATACACGTTTAGCTTCAATTGAATTCGATCCGACTTTGCATTAATGCTCGGCTAGGTTGGCTAAGAACTATGGCATGGGACACAGCAACTGGCATTCGCCGCAGCACTCGTGGTAGAACGCAACTGGCCGCCGCTCTTGCCCAAGAAGCCGAAGAGCTTGTCGCTACCACTTCACGAATCATACTATCCCATCCACCAATCCATCTCCTCCCAGCATCTTCGGCGCTGACCCCAAATTCGACAGGGCTGAGAAAGCGCAATGTTTCCATTTTGCAACAAAAACAACGCTTATTGAAAGCCTCCACGCCAAAAGCCCTCGCTTCTCTAAAAGATGTGCATTTACAGACCCCGTTACTGGGAACCCTAGTATTCGCTCAAAAGGAAGCCGGGACAGCGGTATGCATTTCACCAACTGGTTTACTTCTCACGTGCTCGCACTGTGTCTCCGAAGACCTTGAGGATCTTGAAGATAACAGGATCAAATGGCTCATATTTGCATCCGGACGAGTTGTCAAAGCACGATGTACGGCTTACGATGAGATCCGAGATCTAGCTTTATTGCAGATAGAGTCTGCGGAAGCCATCATATCGACAATGGTTTCGATATCCAAGAGCGAGGAAACATCCTGGACGACGTTCCCGTTTATAAGCGTATCGTCGAAAGGGCCGAGGCCTAATGCCGAGATGATATGTATCGGCCACCCTGGTGACGAAGACTTAGAGTGTGATAAGCCAGGGGAAAAGACTGGGTACGAAGTTTTACATATGAGTTTTGGACGGTTTCGGGGTATCGCCGAAGGGGCAGATGTGCAAGATAATAGCGAAATCGGTGCACTTATGCATGACTGCTGGACGTATTGGGGTCACAGCGGCGCCCCACTGTGTTTGAGGAAAACTGGAGATTTGGTTGGTGTACATTCGAGCTGGGATGACGAGACGGGAATGAGGAGAGGGGTGGCATGGGAAGCTATCCTTGAATTTCTAAAACAAAATGGCGATCCTCATGTCGGTGTGTCTGCACATGCAGTACAAGAGGGTTCTAGCACTAAGCCTATCATTTTCGAGTAGTATATACGACAAATTCAGATGCTAAAAAGATACAAACAAATGGATTACATGGAAACGGCTGTTTAGTCGACTCGTTATACTTTGTAGTATCTGCGGATATTCCCACTGAAAGTATAACCTGGATATCATTTGTAGTCGTCTTTCAGAGAAGTTTTACAACTTAATATATTGTCAAAGTTACTTGTAAGTTTATTTGGATTCCATGAGATGATAGATAGTAACTTGGCATCCGGTTTTATTTCTTAGCGGCACAAGATGCATCACTAGCTCTATACTTATGATCTATTCAATAACTACCCTGCAGTTTTTGTCTGGGAGATATATGTATTATTAATGTTAACTTGTCAACAAAGATATTTTCACAAGGGCTTACATCTATCTACTCTCTTCTAAGGTCGAACCACGGCGTCTTTTGAACGAATAAGATGAGCGGCCGGTAAAACTTGCGCGAAAACCGACGGTATCTTAGTTAGTATCCCGCTGTTTCCGATTTCGCACTCGGAACATACGTTGTGATACTGCATTCCTACTCATATTTGCAAATTATCCTCTCTGTAACGGCGCCGGCTAGTTTTTTCATTGGACTTCAGAAATAACACTAACTAGGGTTAAAATAACGCAACTAGGATTTTATAGCCTCATGAACGAACTTCCGTAGTATAATTAGTCCCCTGCCTAGTCGTTACTTATTCTAGCCGTTTCATTTTCTAATCACGGGCATTCCAAGCCTGCATATTCGCAACCGCGGGGTAACCGAGTTGGTAGGGCTAGCGAGCTCGGGTCGCATTCGGGTCGCATTCGGGCCGTTCAGATGCAACGGCCCACGAAAATGAGACATAGAAACCCAGTATTCATCCAATGGTATTAGCTATAGTATCCTGCAAAGTCTGGAACATCGCCGACATTTGGCGGCTCTTATTATGTCATTCAATTCTCGGGGCGGTTGTCGAAGTCGGAATTGCTGCATATGCGCACTCGATGTTCTATCGTTGGCTTGGCCGATCTGCGTCCGAGGCGCCGAGGCGTCCCAATCGATTAATCAGTCTCGACTCTGCAGAAATTATGGTGCATTCTGACGAAGACTTTAATACTCCCAGCAAAAGGAATTTAGAAAGGGCTGATATATCGATACTGATTTCATCTATAAAAAGACCCTCTGTTTCCCATTCAATATCAACTTATCCTATCAACTAGCAGAACAGCAAAGTTTTACATTCAAACCTCAAGTGTAATCAAATATTAATATTCCTTTACAACCTACTACTCTTTTTATATAAATCTACTTTCAAATCGGCAAACATGGTTTTTGGGATTACGACCGAAGATTACGCCAACGGTACGCGAAGATCTAATACCAAGCCCCCTTATTAAACTTTTAGTATGCATATATGGATAAGTATATACTAAGATCAGAGTTGTAGTGAAAACGTCGTCTCTCGACTATAGCTCCGAGCTTCTTTATCAAGGCAACTATGCCGCGGTTAGAGGTCCATCCAGAGATCCAGATGCGACCGAGTTTATCGTAAGATATTCCTGGAACACCTTATAACTGAATGACGAAGCTAACTCGTTTCCTCCGACCTCAGAGTTTATTTTACCAGCAAGCTTCCGGAGAGATCTTCTTGCGCCAATTTAACTGTCTTTCCTCAAAGTGGTTGGAAGATGTATCTGTCGTAGACCCCACTACCAAGGAACGCGCGATGCTACGTACACCGCTGGCCGCGGTTCGAGACGAAGATGGCGATATTCATTTATTCTATATTTACACATCTACAATGTACAACGACAACAAGACCTCCCGACAGATTTACGCTATCAAACACATCGCATTGGACGGGGCTACTTTTGCAAGAAGCGACAAGTTAGGCGAGATTGCAATTCAAGGCTACGAAGCCGAGGTGGCCGCGTATAGCAACCTTAGTGTTTGTAGCTGGAAAGGAGGAGATGTTGAGCATGATGGCTACGCCGTCCCAGACACCGATTTGCATCTCAGGTATGTCTATCATGATCATTTCATCGTAGTCAGTTATCAAGTAATACTCGTCTAACGTTTTACACACAGAATTTATTGTCAGAAACCGGGCGAAACCAATATTCAAGAGATCATGTATAGCACTAGCCACGGTTGGCTGTACGGGGCCGTTTTGACAGGCACGGAGCACACTCTCGACACATCGGCACCACGGCCAACTGATACTCCACTCGCCGGGACATCTCTTTCATTTATCGCTCGTGCGAATGGCAGAGCTTTCCTTCGCGGTTACTGGCAAGATACATCGGGTGTGATTAGAGAGACTTGCTGGGATAGCCATACCACCGGCTGGTTTACCGGTTCAAAGTGGAATGGTGCTCCTTACCTCACCCCCATTGCTGCCAGTGCATACCGACCCAATGGCAGCATCGGACTTTTATACGCTAACGAACATAATGGACTCGTTCAATCGGTCTGGATTCACAGGACGTGGACCACCCCGCTACGGTTCGAAAAGATGCCCTTAATCCCAGGTTCCAAGCTCGCAGTTTGCAGTGCCACGACCGGCAGCTCAGATCCGATGGCATACCTCAGTGTGGCCTTTGGGTCGGCTTTGTTGAATTCTCTGGCCTCGTGGGAGTTTTCCGCCTACGAAGCTGTGAGTCAGCCAAACATTCCAGTTGGGAATGTTCGTGTGGGCGAGGTTGAGCCGTTAGAGAATCAATGGGGGGAAACTGAGGATATGGCCCCGAAGCCAAATGGTTCGGAAATTGCTGAGAATGTGGCTCCAAGAGCAGCAGAGTGGACGATGCCACCAGCAGTTCATGTTGTTTAAATACTTTCTTTATTTGTTTTTACTTTTTGGTGATGCCTGATGTCTGTGCCTACGCAGTTTCAAGAATTTCTCTCCCATGTTATTGTATGGATCTTTATTACGTATAAATATTTACCGGATTGTATCTTAGTTCAGGAATTGTATTCTTACTCGCCCACAACCACAGGTACTGCTGAGCCATTGAGGGAGATATTGGATTCCGCCAGAAGATTCTATCTTTCCAATGATTCTAGCCATCTTGCACCAATACGAATTAGTTTCACAGCGAATGTGAATTTGATGTGATACTTCATCCATTTCATTATATGACCAAAAACTACGAAGGCAGCATCTTGGATGACTCCTGCGCATCCTCGTCGTCAGTCTCTTGTTCATCTTCTTCAGAGTCTGTCTCATATTCGCTCTCCTCTTCATCTTCTTCGTCTTCGTCTTCCTCCGATTCATCTTCCTCTTCTCCAGCCGAGTCTTCCAGCCACTCGTCTAGAGTCTTCCCATTGACTTCCCTCGCTTTCGCGGAGGATTCTGTAGGCTCTAACAAATCCGGAGCAGTCTCTTTCGGGGGTGGGGCTTGTACCCTGTGTCTCTCAACTGGTTTAACCTCTTCGTATCCCCGAAACTCTGGGTGCACAGGATCTCTGACTTTCGCACTCGGTGCTTCCTCTTCCGTAACCCAGTCAGGTAGCCCAACGTAACCCCTGATAAACTCATCCTTTCCAATCATCAGTGCTGCACTGCCAACCGTTAAGCCATCGCGGATCGCGGCGCTAGGACTAGGTGCAAACGGCACCGGCTTTGGCGCAAGTAATATCAATGTCGCCAACTGACTAGATTTTGGCGTTGACAATAACGACATGTACATCCGCGCTCTGTCTCTGATATCGTAACTAACATCATACCTTGCTAATCGCGCCACATAATGGAATAGCGTCGGAATAGGGTGTCGGTTTTCCGGTGCATCGTCATCCTCCGAGGCGGCCGAATCTATAAGGCCAGCCTGCGTTCTGTTCAGATAGTGCGCGTAGACCTTTGCAGCTAGGAGTAATATTTGCAACTTGGGGCCCTCTGCTTCATCCGCGAATCCTTTCACTAAGATTCTCAGCACGTCAGCGGCGACGTTTTCGCCGTTATCAACTCCGGCAAACTCCCCAACGAGCCATATGATACTGGCTCTGGCCGTGCTATTTGTTGCGGTATCCAACGCCTTTGCTAGCTTTACAACCGTTTTTTTGTGACGTGCGGGATGTTGTTGTATAATGTGCCGGATAACTGTTAAGCTTTCTGCCACTAATGTTTGATCTGAGGATTGAATATGCTGCATTAGAAGTTTCATACACCTAGGCGACTGTTCTGGGTTGTTTTGAGCACACCGCCCAATAGCTTTGACTGCTTCGCGAACCATGTCCTTATCATGACCACCTGCATAATAAGATAGCTCGGTTAGAGCGAGCGTTTGAATTTGTCTATCAGCATACGGATAGACTAATGTGAGTGCCTCAAATTTCAGCTTCCATATCTGAGGGGTGTCCACATTGGATATCAGAAAGTGTGTTGTGTGAGGCGCAAATATTGATGGATAGGTGAGAGCGATATAGACGATATTTGTCAGAGCTATGTATTGGATATCCTGCGGTGCTCGGAGGAGAGATAATAGTGGTGGTGCAAGCTGAGTCAAGTACGCCGGAGGAGCGAGATGGTAGTATGCTCGAGCAACCGCAATGATGACCTGAAGCTTGTTAGCAAACCCTTACAGAATTCAGAGAGAGCCAACTTACGGCACTGTTTCTACTTTGTAGTAACGGTGGGCAGCAATCGAGCAACAATTTTAGATCAGGATCGATTCTAGCAACTGGAACATCGTCGCCACTCTCTTCGTCCGAATAAAAGCCCTTGTTCCCACTTGTCGTCTTTCTCTTTTTAACACTTTTGGTCCGAATTTTCGGAAAATTCTTTCTGGCGTACACGGTCAAGAGTCTCAATAGTGCCAGTTGGCCCCATTCATCCATGTCTATGAGCAGCTTACACAACCCCCGATAGTGTGGATGCACCATGTCTATTCTTTCCGGACAGACGTCCCACCAGGCCATAACCGCCGCACCGATGACATAGTAGCTCTTATCGCCCATCAGGGTGCTCACATAGTCAGTGAGCAGCGGTAGAGTCGATGGATCAAGCCTATAGCACTTGGGAATAGCCAACGCAGCAGCCTTCCTAACGTACGGAGACATATCCGTCACGCATCTTTTAATACCCAGAGCTACGATCTGACTGATGACTGGGACCTTTATCCCAGACATTACTCGTATCGCCATAGCTCTCACAACCTGGTTTTGGTCCGTCAGCGCCTTCTGTATGGTGTTGATCGATAATAACGAAAGGTCCGGCTCGGATTCGGCGTATGTAAGGAGATAGATGTAAACCAGCTTCTTGATTTCGAGTGTGGGCGAGGCGACATTCTTGACGACATCGGCAAAGTATTCGGAGCAGTCGACCCCGCGGGACATCATCTAGTCCCCCGCGTTAGCTGTCAAGCGTGGTACTTCGGTGCAGACGATAAGATGAGACATACGGAAACTACTCGCCGTAGTCCATCGAGTATATCTCTGTCATGTCGAGAGGCTAGAAACTTTCTGATTTCTTTCGGCGATGATGTTTTGGCGGGCGCAACGGCGACTCTGGTACCATAGCTACGGCCTCCGGAGGCGGATGTCGCAGCGTCGATGGTGAGATCCCGAGCTAGAGAATGAGATTAGTTCCGGGCATGAGATCATGAATTTCTTTTTTGGCTGTTACCTTGCCCGATGATGTTTGATATCTTTGAAAAAGACTCCATAGCTCGAGGTATACTGCAGGATGGAAGGAATCGCGAGATTGGTGGCGGTCTGCATATGCGTCGGTGGGACCTGATAGCGCCTGATGGAGCTACTTCGCTCCAACACCTCAACACACCAAACCTCCGTTAAGTGGTCACTTACTCCATACCGCAGGACCTTCGGTTCGGCTTATGCGCTGCATAGCATTGTATAAACGCCGAGTTTCCATTTCTAATATGCTTACTTTATATAGCAGCATCATATAATCGTACAGCTGCTTATTTTTGCACATAGTCTTGCCGTTACTTATACGGTGCTCGGATCTACCGTGTCAGCCAACCGGCCGAAAAGCGGACTTCAAATAGACAGTGGGCTTCTCATGAAATGACGCATATGGCCAGCCTCCGTTGAATCTCGCCCGTAGTGTTTGATTATGTAATTGGAATCTTCAAAATAGTGGCTATATCAAGGCTAGTAACATCCGAGTCTGTTGTGTGTGTAACTAACCCGTCGAATTAAGCTGACATATGAAATCGCCTTTGTGCGACCAGGGCAATATTACAATATTTACAACACCGTCAGATGAATTCACGACTAATGCGCGCTGACTTGGAGGCTTAGAGATCTATGACATATTTATATTTCAAACCAGAAACAATTTCCTAAAAAAATCCGGATTGTCGATGCAAACAATCACTTGCAGGAGACTCTACCAGCATAGACAACGCAGACTGATTGTCTGCGGCTGATTGCTTGAATACCAGCAATCTACTCGGTCTACAAGCACCGAACGGCAACTGCCGCGGCCTAACCCGAAATATATTGTCGGGTATTGTCCCTGCAACGCAATTATCACACGCAAGGAAACGGCTTTGCAATGGTTAATGCGACACCAGCCTCGAATTCCTCAGACTACCTCAAATTTAGCTTCTCGCGAATCGAATGGCTGGATGAATCTACAGATATTGATCGGTTATCACGGAAACCACTGCAGTACTGGTGGGTCGGGAACCTTGTGAGACAGGTAAGCAGCTCGCAGCCGCTAGCTAGCACTGCCACTGTTCGATTGATGTTGGCCGTTGGAACAAGCAATTCCCCACGGAGACTGTCTGCTATTTTGTCAATGGAAATGAAATTGCAGTTCTTACTGGTTTAGGGACGGACGTTTAAGTCAGCCACCCGCATCTTTTTGCGGGAAGTGCAGCGCGCTAGTGAACTTGTTCAATGGGTATCCAACTTTTGTCAGCAAATATTTGAGCTTGGTCATCAATGCAACTACACACCTGTTGCCCCATGAACATGCATGTATGCCGCAGGTCAGAGGCTGTGAAGTTGACTTCTGAACAAGTGGCTGCCCTGTTGCTGGGATTTTCCAATAAGCCGAAAAACTATTCACAAGAAGGCTCGACATTTAAACGTTTATAAGGCAGATACCAACCCGTTGGAATCACAGAATATCCTGGGTAACGTTTAATTTAAGCCTTCCAAGAGAAATCGTTAATACTTGGCAATTCTTATCATGCGCTCCTTTATAACTCTCGCCGCCTTGGCCTCAGGGGCTCTTGCTCAGTACGATTATGGTGGTGGCGCCTCGAGTTCCTCTTCTGCCTCCGCACCTGCAGCCGCGACCACGACATCTTCCGGGAGTTCAGCGACACATACGATAAGTGTTGGTGATGGAGGCCTGGTCTTCAAACCGGATACGACGACAGCAAACGCAGGAGATACTGTCGTGTTTGTTTTCAAAGGAGGAAACCATACCGTTGCTCAGGCTGCTTTCGATAATCCGTGCAACCCGATAACCAATGGCTTCTCTAGCGGCTTCACAGGCTCATCCGTAAGTAGCAATATTCCATGCGGCATTAGAATACTCTCTAATTTATCCAACAGTCGGTCGATTTCTCTATCGTTCTGGCGAACAACGATCCGATATACTTCTACTGTGCCCAGATAACCCATTGCCAGCTTGGTATGGTTGGCGCCATTAATCCTCCTTCGTACGTATAAACCACGCCGACTCCTACACCAAACATTGATATGTGAGGCTGACTTGTTCGCTTTTATAGATCCGGTAACAATCTTGCTGCGTTTAAGAAAGCAGCTTCCACCGCGAATACAGACAGTACCCCTTCCGCTGCATTTGGGGGCATCGTATCGATTCAAGGTGGCGCAGCTTCGACAGCTCCAGGGTTCAGTACTGGTTCCGGTTCGCCTGCCATTACCTCTAGATCACCGGCCGGCACGAGCACCGGTGGTTCCGCAGCCTCACCTACGGGAAATAGTGCCGCTGGACTTGCAGGTGGTTTGGTTCAAGCTGTCGTTGGTATTGTTGGTGCGGCGGCGCTTCTTGTGTAATTTTACATCCTCGCCCACACATAATAATTAGACCGAAAAGAGGACATGCCTAGAACAGTCCAATGTAAATTATATTCAAGGATCAAAGTGCTTCGTTAGGTACTCTGTCTCCATTATTTTTCTCCGAAGTTACAGAAAGCTCACATAACATAGCCATGGCAATGCAATTGTAATTCTAACAAATGTCGGAATAAAACTTCAAAGAAAGCAAGATACCAATGAGTAGTCATGTTTCACTAAGAATTGACCGCGCGAATCATAGTACCAATGTGAATAGTGTAAATGTATATTATTATCTGTAAAGGATCGGACCATATAATAAATAACACGAACGCTAGCACTAGTGAGGTGTGTTGGATTCCCCGCGTTGTCGAGACCGCTAGCCATCCGAACTATCAAACCAGGATATCGATTGGAGACAGGAAAGCTAACCCAGCCGAGCTAGACCGGCTAGCAAGGTCCATTAAAGAGTTGCGTTCCGAAGACTAAAGCGGCTGGTCGTTGACATGTCACAGGGCATTATAAAACTCGTCTCGTAGGAAGGACGAAACTGGCGATTTGTATATAACATACGCAAACGCGCAAATTTCGCAAAAAGTCCAGAGTATTTATGTCTATTCCTAATGCATATGATCTAATGTCCATTAGACCACTTACATTATGAAACCGATAAATACAATAGAACATAACATAATATACACCTGGCAGAATTCTTACACAACCACGCACATATATTTTCTACCTGATTCAAGGTTAAATCTCCTCTAAAATACATCTACAGGCATGTTTTCTATACAAAGTGTCATGGACTAAGGCGATATGTACCAGTACCATAATTATTAATATAATTCTCTATAGCAGCATTCAAACTGTTGTCGTACACTAGTTTTCAAAACAAAAGAACCACTGAATTCAAGCTTAAGACTTATAGTGCCGGAGTTCTCTAACACCAGGACAATACATTATTATATTCAAATGATATATCAATAATATTGAATAAGTTTATGCCTTAATCTATCTCATTTCAAAACACAAAAAGCTTTAAAGTTAAATGAAGATCTCTGGATTTCCAACTCGTATGAAATGTTTGCATATATAGTACACCCTTGACAATATAAATCCCATAAGATCTCATTCATGAGATCATGATTTGGAATTTTAAGCCTCATAAACATAAGTCTCTCGCCCCTTACTTTATAACCAATGGGCGTAATCAGACTTATTCACTAACTTATATCTACCTAGCTAGTAAGTCTCAGTCCTAATGCCCTAGCTCTATGATCGCTATACGTAGCAGTCCAATGTTAGTGCATGTATTTAGCCATATAATTTCGTACCTTAAGTCCAATAGAACGAGAAAAGTTTATCATGGGTTCAAAACGGAGTCTGCGCCTTGGACCAAAGTTTCTCAGAGGGACCTGTCGGAGTTATCGCGGGTTCAACTGCACAGCTGTACCGACAGGCCGGTGACGCAAAAAATCTATCGATGCCGGCGCTCTAAACAAAGTGGTCTTGGACACGAATATTATATCCCCAATCCTTGATAATAGACAAATTAGCTCAAGACTTCTCAATATCGTGAAGAAATCACATGTGGCAGTTTGTCGATACTCGATTCTTGAATATCTAAGCAGTAACAAAGTCCAGCAAGAGTTATCTTTTCAAAAGGCATTGAGAGATTTAGAGGATAAAAAGATTGAATTCTTAGATGGGCCGTGGGCAAGTTCGGAAAGCTCGATATTAGCTTTCGAGATAACTATTGGAGATCGCCACAAATCAATCTTCACTACGCCAAAAAACTCCAAACGATATAAAGATGTGTAATCTCATTACCAATCTCATCCACAAGGATGTGGAGGCAATATAATATACTTATCTATATGTTAATGATATATTATACTCTGCTATAAACTCGAGGGCTAACCATATTTATAGTTTAAAAAGGAGTTAAAAGTCTCGATTAGATCTCGCATTAGCTTGCAAAAGTCAAATTAGTGGCTATGCGTTCTTAAACGCCGACACTATATTCTTCCAAGTTTTCAAGCGGCTGAATGAAAAAGAAGATGACCATCTGTTGTGTTGAACAAAACGTAGGATGGGTCCTGGATAACATTGTTGTATGCAATTACTTGATTGTAGAGTATTGCGCAACTCGATCATTCGGAGTTTTACCACCTTGTTGGTGCATGAGGAAGAGTCCGAGATCCAGAAGTAAAAACTTTTTAATAGGAGACCCAGAGTAAAGCGATTGATCGAGCTAGCATTTATATGCATATGTTTCTGATCTGACTGACTATTTTGGACATTTCGCCGTTATGGTTTGTGTTGCGGGTTGGACTGGACAATTGATTTCCTATTAACATTTCGCAGGAGCTCCCATGTTGGTATATATCGACACTACTATATGCATCCTTCGCCTTCTATCGCTATCGGTGTGCCGTTCGTCCAGGACCGGGGTATGATCCCGTCAAACTCGGCAACCGGTGGGTCCGGTTAGTCAACTCAGCTAAATAAATATCTTGGTCTGGACAGTCTCCGAGTTTTCTGCAGCACCCCATCGGACATGGTTTACTGATATTATCCACTGGCCACCGCGAATGGCCTGATCTCGATCGATAACGAAAAAAAGTTTACCCTCCGGCGGCACGAGCACGGAGGGAGCTCCATTGCGGGCTCGAAGCGATAAATACAACTTCGGCTGCGCACTGCACACTGTTCTCCTCGCCAGTTGGACAAACTTCTCTCGCCTCAGTTCATTTCAAATCAATCGTTCGAATTCATCGTCATGTCGCCTGCCAAAATCGTTGTTATCGGGTTAGCATGTCTTCCCTTCGCTCGAGTTTACACATGTAAAACAGAGATTATAATGCTGACATACATGTCTTTTAGTGCTGGAGTCGCCGGCCTCACCACCGCCCTTCTCCTTGCCAAAAGGCGTCACCATGTCACCGTGGTCGCCAAACACATGCCCGGCGACTACGACATTGAATACACCTCACCCTGGGCCGGCGCGAACTACTTTCCTTTCTCCGTGGAAGAAGATTCCGCTCGCAAGTGGG
This sequence comes from Orbilia quercus, assembly GCA_036971405.1. Taxonomy (NCBI): domain Eukaryota; kingdom Fungi; phylum Ascomycota; class Orbiliomycetes; order Orbiliales; family Orbiliaceae; genus Orbilia; species Orbilia quercus. The sequence continues at coordinate 1,563,805 of JAJTUE010000008.1, read as the reverse complement.
AACGTAGCACTTATCCCGAACTATGGCGTCTTGCCACCATGGTGCCTGAGAGCGGTATCCACGTTCAGGACGGAAATATCTACGTTGTGGAAGGGCTAAGCACACCCGGTTTCATGAAGGAGCTGGTGAACTCAGACCCGTGGTTCAAGAACATCGTGCACGGATTCAGACAGATTGAGAAGGAAGAACTGCCGAAAGGTGTCATCTCCGGAACTACTTTCAAGAGCGTGTGCATCAATACTGCTGTCTATCTACCCTATCTTGTTGGACAGTGTCTCAAGTACGGTGTGGTGATTAAAAGAGCTGTTTTGAAGCACGTGACTGAAGCTGCGGACTTGCACGTCAGTGGGAAGAAGGCAGACGTTGTCGTTAATTGTTCGGGTCTCATGGCTCGTAAACTAGGTGGAGTGGAGGATAAGAAGGTTACACCAGCCAGAGGACAGATCGTTGTTGTCAGAAATGAAGCCCCGGGAATGTATACGACATCCGCAGTTCTCGAAGGAGATGATGAAATGATGGTAAGGTTATCATCTCACTCTTCATATGGCTTTTAAATTCTAACAAAATTCAGTATATTATGATGAGAGCTGCTGGTGGGGGTACCGTTCTTGGCGGGTGCTACCAGAAGGGTAATTGGTCGCCCGAGATTGATCAGAATCTCGCAAACCGCATCATGAAGCGTTGCGTGGAAGCCTGTCCCGAATTAACCGGCGGGAAAGGAGTAGAGGGACTCGATATCATCAGACATGGAGTCGGTTTAAGACCATGGCGAGAAGGTGGAGCGAGGGTCGAGAGCGAACTCATCGATGGGATTAAAGTTGTACACAATTATGGTGCAGCCGGATGGGGATGTAAGTCCAAGTCTAAATTTGGAGATTCTAATATTGGCAGTGAGAGTCGTGCTAATCGTCGAGTAGATCAAGCGTCTTACGGCATGTCGGCGGATACCGTTGCCCTCGTTGAGCAATCTTTGGGAGTGCAAGCCAAGCTTTAGATAGATCATTGCTGCTATCAGCGATCAAATGCAAGATCCACTATGATGATCCTTAATCGTCCTGCTATCGACTCTATATATACACCAAACTTAACCCCGTGATCTACGCATCAGACAAGCTGACATAAATAGATTTAATCTTTAACAGCTGTCGCTAACATTCCCCCCCAGTCACTAACTAATTCTAACAGTTATACCTCGAAGACCTTCTTTATACCGAATCATGTCTCAAACCCGGTAATCCGATTGATAAAGAGTCACCAGATATCAAATCAAAACTTAACACATACCTATAATGTCATTCCTTTTTGGCGGGAACCCTGCGCCTTCCGGGCCGATACCATTGCCACCTCCCTTCGTTGGTCAAACCGCGCCAGGCTATACCCCAAATGTCGACTTTCAGCTCAACGCCATAGACGCAGGAATTGGTACCGCCAACCGAGACAAGATAAATGCGGAATCGACGCGCATATGTAATATATTTAACGAGTGGTTGCGAGCCCAGAAGCTCAAGCTTACAGGCAATATCAATGCTCGTCTGCCGGAGCTTTCAAACGAGACTACGAATCGAGGCATGCTCGAGGGGATGATTCGAGATATGGCAGAAATGAATGTGAACAAGATTCAGCTAACGGGGATTATCAACAATTTTGGTCAGCAGTATTGTAAATTCGTCGGAGGTAAGAACTTCTTATTAAGTCATAAATAATAGTTCGAACTTATGGTCCGATGCTGATTGTTCCGACAGACCTCAACGCTGTCGAAAATCAACGCCAATTAAACGAAATCGAAAAGGCCAAACTGTTCGGATACATATTCCTCCCGCTTCCTCACCAGCGCTATCTACGGATTTGTCAAATCAGCGTCATTCTATCAGTCAGTAGTACCTTTGGCGCAATCATCGCATTTTGGTCCGGTGCGACGGCAATCACTACCTCGATGCGCGCGGCCAAAACGGCAGGTTTACAGTGTCTTCTCATGGGTCTCATACAGTTCATCTGCCTAGCAGCCAGGTGGATAAGTCGATATCCGACGGTGCGGATTCCTATAGTGCGACAAATGTATGGCAGAGATGCGATGTATGTGAGCAGACTGTGGGATATATATATGAGTATAGTTTTAGGTGGTATTATCGCATTTGGAGCGTGGATGTGGACGAAGAGCAATGCGGTGTTTGGAGTACACGGGTCGTCGCAATGGGGGCAGAACCCAGGAAGTGCGGCTGTCGCGGATATTCTGCAAGGTTATTACACGACTACATTTTTGGCACCGATGGTGGAGGAGACGGAGAATGCTGCTACGAGGCTTACTCTTACTCGGGGCTAAGTGATACAGAGTGGAATTTTAGCATCATGTACGTTTATTGGCCCAGCATATCTGAATCTTTGACCTCTTCACGCGGCGAAGACGGTAACTCCGGTGATAAATTTACGTATTTTCTTTGAATTATGACTTGTGGACGAATTTCTATTTTTGTGGAGGTTTGCCATGCTATCGTGTTTAATGTGTTCATTCGCCAATCTTTAGCTGCTGTCAGTCATTTTCAAAGATCTTTCTTGAAAAAATGAGGATCTCAGGGAGGACATGTAACCTCACAGGAAAGTTAATGAAACCTTAGCTTACTTGGTCTCTTCTTTCTATTTCATTCCAGACATTCACTTTCTCCTTGACCAATTCTACTTGCTCCGATATCTTCTGATATCGTATATACCTATAATCGATTTTGACGTTATAAAAATATTTTAAGGATGCCGCGACCAGCCTTTTACTCGGATGGTTCCACGACGGCTTCGGAACGGCATCGTATGAGCCTCAGTTTGCCTTCCTTCCTCGGTGGCAGAAACAGAAACGCCATGATCAACAGACCCTACGATGGTGGGATGATGCCACCACTACCAACGCCAATTCAACCACCTCTAGGATCAATGTCGTCTTTTTCGCCGAGTGATCTGGAACATTCCTTCCAACGAGCTCGATTGCGAGAACTAGAGCTTCAAGATATGGCCCTACGTAACGGCCAGCCCCCCCACCCCCCTTTCACCCCCCATCATACGTCCATGGGTGCCGGGTTAAATGGATTAAACGGTCAGACTGCAACCTACGAATGGAACGGCCCAACAATTCGACATTTCGCAATCCCGCAGATGGTTCAGTGGATGAACGGCAAATCCGGCAATACAATTAAAGTCCGCTCCCTCTCTCTCCACTTCAAACGGAACGTCATATCGGACATTTTCTTAATTCACGCTGTGGCCCTTTGGATCACGTTTATCGTCACGGTAGCGATCATCGCTTCTAAGATCAAAAGGGGACAGGTAGACCACCAGACCCGATATGTTCATGTCATGACCTGTTTCGTCACGGGAATCATCACACTCGTGTGTCTGGCTATCACTGTGATCCTAGAAGTGACCCGACCGCAGATATACCGGGTGCTCATGGTGCTACGACACGAACAGGAGAAGCGACGATGGGGACGATTCTGGCCGTTCTTCAGTATCGGGATGACTAGGGTATACCCTGTTCTTGTGTTCAGTATTGTGACGAGCATGTACGGGTGTGCGGCATATCTGTTCAAATCTGAGCATTTGTTGTTTATGAAGGCTTTGGAGGGCCGCGATGCGGGTTCGGTTTCGAAGGTTGTCTCGACTGCTGTAGCTACTGTGGCCGCTGGTTTGGTGCAGACGGTTACTGCTAGTCCGACTCCTACTCTTGAGTCTGACCCATGGAAGTTGGTATTACCTCCTTAATTTCCTTCTTACATAATATTTGCAGTTTTTGGCCCATGGCATTTTTTCCCCCGAGGCCATGAGAGTTCTTGGTTTTATTTCTGTCTTAATACTGCTCATTTGTCAACTGTTTCGAGTTCACTTCTTTGTACATACAGTCATCAGATAGGATTTAATCATTGTATCGGAAATCAATCCAAACTTTCAACTAAACTAGAATTATAATTATAATCGGTTATAGTAAATATTCAGGTTGTAACGTTTTCTATCTGTAAAATTAGTAGGTATCTCCTGCTAAGCTAAAAAGACACCCAGGCCCAAGGTCCGCATACAAAGTTCTTTAAAGTCATGTTGAATTATCTCTTTCGGCCTCCAATTTGAAAAAGCCCATACAAGACCTCGTGGTTTAGAATCAAGCGCTTCCATTCTCAAGCCACATAAACGACTCCTAATATTTTTTTTAAGAAAAATGGACATCCTGATCTACGTCGTCGGTCAGCATTCGGTGTCCAGTGTCCAACACAAATTCAACCAAAATACCACAGCACAAGGGCGTCGTATATACAAGTCAATTCATGTAAAGTCGTCAAAATGTCTGCGAAAATAGACGTTGCAATTTCCAATTTCGAAAAAGAATTCAAACGCTGGGATTCAATATACCGTCCTCAGCCAATTCCTCCGGCTTACGCCCGTCCTTACACTTACCATCTCCACCGTTCCAACGACTCTCTATCCACGCTAAGCAGCGGTCCTACTTACTATCCTTCTGAAAACCCGGGCTCCACGTTTACGATAGACGAGTACGATAGATGGTTCATACGAGAGCGAGAGAGTATATATAATAGCTACGCTTATCCGAGACCGTTAAGTCGGGCTCCTACTCCCAATTTCGATCAAAATAGTTCCAACACATTAGTGTCAACCACCGAGCAAAAGAATTCGACAGCAAATGATTCCGAAGGAAAAGGTAGGTTTGTATACCTCTTGGAATAGACTTGAAGACGTTTAGTTTTATTTCTTCGTTCTACCCACTGATTTACGCCTGTTTGTCTTTTACAAGTATTGTGTTTTGAACTGGTATTATGGCGGACCAATCTGCTCCAAAGTTGGGAGAATCATCTCGGGTGGGAGCTTCAACAGAAACTGAGACTCCGAGAAGAAAACAACCTTATACGCAGAAGGAGTCCTCCAAGCATATTCCAGCAGGGAGGCAACCGGGTGCAGATGCGTATCTCAAGGTCCCAGAGACTATAATGACAAAACAGATCAAGGCTATAGAACGGAGTCTATCTCGGTCTAGGTCCAGGTCTGGTTCGCGATTACGACCACGATCACGATCAGGCTCAAGACCGGGATCTAATTCAAGATCCAGGACGAGCCCTACATCTGGAGAGGAAGGTTCTGCCAATGAAGATGGCCAAACTCCTCCCGCTGGTGGCGCTGGAGATGGTACCAATGAAAACCGCAATGATACAAGCCCCAATTCATCATCTTCAGAGTCGAGCAAAAGTTCAAAGCGAAAGAAAAGACACAAACTAAAAAAGAGAACAGTCAATCGGTTCGAAAAGCTTCGTCGGATTTCAATTCTCGACCTATCTCCCGAGGAAGCGAAAGCCCGTAAACTCCGCCAGATCAAAAGACGGCTCAATCACCACGGATTACCCGGCGTACTCGTGACGGGGATTTATCTTGTATGCTTTGGTGTCGCCTGGCAAGAACACCATCGGTGGAAGAACCACGATCGAGAGAAACGACCAATAGCAACGCAGCCGTATGCCATTTGGGTCTTGTGTCTGGTATGGATCATTGCGGCATTTTTTGCAAATATTTTTGCCTGTCGGGCCATTTTCAAGTTGGCAGTCTTTGGGCAAAAATACAAAGGAGAATGGAAGCCTAGAGAGTGGAGGTGGAAATGGTTTGCAAATGCCGGATTTGCAATCACCTTTATTATTGGGTCTATGACCACTGTCGCTCTCGCTGGAACAATTAAGATGATGAGGGAGGCAAGAGGGTTGGAGATTGATAGAGGGTACGTGATAGCGGCAACGTTGAATGATACGCCTCGCGGCTGATTTTCTTGGAATTTGATTATCGTGTATGAAATACTTGCGTGGCAGTGTAGAAGAGTTAGGTTTGCGATCTCACGGAGCCATAGCGTCATGCCCATAAAACAAATCAAAAGTTAAAGCAGATCACATCAAGATAGCAATAATAATAATAATAATAATAATAATAATAATAATAATAAAGTTTTGACGATTTCGAATTTCCCATTTAACCAGTCTCTGACTTCTTGTCTGGCGCTGCTGAGGTACTGACGATTTTTGACACATTAATGTTGCGTGGATTCCTACGAATTGATAGTAATTATTGGTCTCACAGCGCAACCTCTCTGCGAAGCAGGATTATGGGAAATATTCCTCCCCTCGACCCGTATATCAACAATTAACTACCTTAGACTCCACTTGCCGTACCTGACTACTTCGAACGATCTTCTCTTGTTTCCCGGACCACTTATGACTGCACTGATACTTCGAGCGAATCACAACTTTGGTCCTTCCAGATGAAGTCGCCGGGAAATAACAGCGAGAACTTCCAGCCTTGGGGCCACTCGTCCAGAGCCCACACGAAAAGAGACCTTCGCCGTTCCGTGGGGGCACGTATCCCCACCAGACGACGTTCCAGCTGGCCAGAAAGCGAATACCTTCATATTTCTTCCCGTGTTAGAAGAGTACGTCAAACTTCCGCCAGACCTTTCATTAAACGCAAATTGGAACTTACTCGTTTCTCGTGGTCATGGAGGCCCTTGCGTAAACGTTGCCGGTAACGATTGGAATCCTTGTTCCATTTTATGGAGTCAACTCGGGTGGGGAAGTTTACATCCCTCAGGGCCATAACGGTTACGACGCCATGAATTTGGATGGAGCATCAATAAAGCAACTCCTACTTGCTGCAGGCCGACTAATTCGCCGCTCCTCGAACTCTGAACTATGCAGCTGTGAATCTGGCTTCTGATTTGAGGGAGGCCTTTTTTTTTTCTGCCTTGCAGATAAAGTTTTATTCCTCGAATGTGGATGGAACGCCTTTCGGGTTGAAATCGGCATATTTGCCAGAAGATCGTGAAATATATATCATCACGGATACATACAGGAGGATTGAAGACGCTTCAAAGTAATTGGTCTTCTGCCGTGGTTAAAATAGAGTGAGCCGTGCTTAGTGTGGGGCGCAGCTTAGAATTCGTGTTCATTCTGGAAAGGTTCCTTGGGGGATTTGTTGACGCTTGCAACTTAAGCCTCTTAACTAGACTTAGTATACGTAAGTCTAACAGCCCTGTTACCCATGTAAGTCGTCTTTGCTTAGTTAATCAGTTACGCAGCCACCGGAGGTGATTCCGGGTATTTCAAACTTGCGCGTGATTTCCCTGCGAGACTGTTTAAATTGGGTGATAGTGGATGCTGCATCGTTGCAGAATTCCGCTCATGATTAGAATTAAACATTGATATTTAGTGAAAACTGTAGGTTGATTCTAAGAATTTTTGAGTTCAAGATGCATCGATATATAATCAACGAGTCTGTTTTTAACATTTCCGTCACTGTAGGCTAGCAACTCTCTGTCACTACCAGTCTTCATTCAGAACTAGGTAATCGATAGCACTTGCCCCACAAGGAAACTTGTAATATATGGCCAAGGGTAGTCTCGGAGTCATATGTCCGCCTTAGCTATGCATTAACTCAGCTAGCTGTGAGTTTTTAAACATGAGTGTTGCTTGAATGTAGTACAGTGCGGTCGGAAGGAGGGAGTTTGGTTCCACGGGACCAGTACAGTGCAATATTAAGTTGAGCAATAACATATATAGTATATAGTGTTATGTATGCTGGGAGCTACTGTATGATCTTGCGATATCAAATGCGACTTGGTGGTTCGTTTCAATGGTAAGGAGTCCGTAATTCAAAATGAGGAAAGAATAATATGAATTTCATAGCTATTAGAAAGCTGGAAGGACCAGATCCCAAGTCCGTGGTATCTCAATATGAGTATTCAATCTGCAATTTTCAGAAAACCGAGACCTCGGGCTAGGCTTGTCCAAGTACTGACAGACTCGTCAGTGGAGGCTTTTTTTAAGAACTGTTAACGTAATTAACTTTGCGAGGCTTAAAATGTCAAACACGAAACTTTCAAGGGTCCCGGATCCACAAGATGTTCAGATCAGGCCACTTTTCTCTATGAAGGAAGTTATATAAGTCATTTCCCCTGAGGCTCGAAGTTAAGCTGCAACGAATGCTAATAATGCCACCTTTCGATTCCGCTTCGTCTCGTGAGGTGGGAGTGTTGCGCTCGGTTAAACCGAATACCCATGTCACCACACACACGATACAGGGGTCGTCCTGAACGAAGGTCCAGACCAAACTGCTGACTAATTGCACTTTGGGTGCACTCAAGAGTTCTCTAGTATATTCGAGGACTTTCCGTGGATGTACCATCGGCTATCGAGACTCAATGCGATTAGCTTTCTCAAATCACAGATGACGTGACAGATATTTGCAAGTGATTAGAAATTTGTGATAACTGCAGTGTAATCTTAAGCATGAGTGCTTACGTGTCCTCTCGAGCTTCTCAGCAATATGAGAAACCGAAGCTTGATCACCAAGTTTATCCCAGCAATCGATCGAGACACTAGTCATGTCCCAGGATTTTGGGTGAAAAGTGGTCCTTGTGGAACTGCAAACAGGATCCAACTTCCTGGGCTCTGTATTTGCAGGCTTGTTTCTATGCTTTGCTTAGCTGCAAACAGATTTGCCGCCTTAGATTGATTGGCGCGAGTCAGGCAGGTGCAGCGCGGGTCGGCGGGCTAACCACCTGAGCTTGCTCGGTTAAGAGTGATCATGCCACTTTCGAAGCTCCAAGTATAAACTTATTTGTGTTTTGTTGCATGCATTCTACGAGCTCAAAATGGACATTTACGGACACATATGCACGATGCGGTAAGATGAGCTAGCCTGCATAATAACATAATGATTTATTCAAGCGTAAAGGTTTAAAGACTTGACGAAATCTTAATTTCTGATCCATGCAAAGAGCCTAGTTACCGACGTTACCGAAATGAATTGAATACCAATTTAATTGAGAGGTAAGAAGAAGTACTTCTAAGCTATCATCCTGGGTTTATTGGCCCGAGTACGATTAAAGTTCACCTACTCGGTCACGATATGAAGCACGGCATTGCGATCTTCGCCCCGCGGCCCGATCAGTGGACCGGGTCCGTCTCTCACGATACCATTGGATCGGATTGTCGAAGAATCCGAATACCGAACGATATTATCGAGATTCTCAAATCCAGAGTCTTCGTTTCAGTACTTGTGGGTAGAATACGGAGGCGACGGCATAATTTAAATATCCTCTAGCAAGAGTTTTTGAAATTGAGTGTCCAATTTCACGCCTTAAACCCGGTTCTATCTAGTGTGATATAATATAATACGTATAGCCTTCAGTGGTAAAATCGATGATATTTTCAACATTGGATTTCCGTTCCCTGATGGGTTTAAGAGCTATATAGAGAGACTACTTCATGCTTCAGCGCTCAAAAGTTAACTTGCTGGTTCGATAGCTTCGGCTACGAATAGACAAGTTTTGAGTTTCACCGGGTCTGTAGGGCAAAGAAGTGCCCGATCTGGACTACATATTATTATTCCTGTAACACCATAATATGTAATATATTGACTTCAGGCTATGCTCACCATACCGAATTTGGATAATAGATTCGATTAACATTCTCAATTAAAACACACAATATCGATTTCCACTACATGAAAGCAAAGAGCATCTGCATCTGTCATCCAATATACGGCTGAGGCTTAATTCTACGCGATAGCTTAGGCATTGACTCAATTGTAAACCTTTCGACCTTAGCGTGTCTCGAACTTACCAAGGGATTTCTAATACCATCGTGATTGTTTTATAAGAGTGACGATAGTACAACGCGGGCAAGGCGACTGACTCGAGCGACAGGATAATATCAATTTATCATTGCAGATGAGTTAAGCCGTAAAGGGCAATTGTTTCGAATTTGTTATTTCGCCTGAGCCAACCGAACCAACGCAAGTTTGTTTTTTTGGAAATCCAAATTTTCAGCCGGATTAGCAAGCAGAAAAGCAGCTTCTGTCGCACCACATAAAATCCCCCCTCCCGCAAAGGCATCCAACTCGTCATCGCCATCGCATCATCCGCCATCGCATTCCCAAAAGTGGCTTCCCCGAACTATATAAGGACCGTCAAGTCCTTGTCGACCCGACTTTTGTCTTTTTCTTCCGCCAGATATCCAGCAATCGCATTCGTCCACACTCTCACATCAAACCCAGCAAACCCATTCACCTCGCGATCTGTAACCCCGCTCGCACACCCCGCTTCGCCAATTTCGTTATCCCGTACACAATTCTCGAGGCTTTTGCACTACAGTTCTGCTAAAATGGCTGTCAAGGAGATTTTCAGGTAGGTCTATATCTTGTCATATCAGGTAGATACACCAGGAGCCAACCTGCTAACATTTGGATGTTCTACCAGCATGACCGAATTCAAAGAACTCATCACAGAGGACAAGCCTATCCTTATTGACTTTTACGCAACCTGGTGCGGTCCCTGCAAGGTGATCGCACCCACGGTCGAAAAGCTATCGGAACAATACAAAGACGTCACCTTTGGAAAACTCGATGTCGACAACGTTCCTGATGTTGCACAAGAAGCTGGAGTCAGAGCAATGCGTAAGTCGTTTTCTCATACCTTGTAACTCTCAGATTTTCCAAAAGGCACCAATAAGGATCACTAACATTTAAAAAAAATTTGTCCCCTCTACAGCTACTTTCATGATTTTCAAGAAGGGCGAGAAGATTGGCGAACTAGTCGGTGCCAATCCAAACGGATTGAAGACACTGATTGAAAAAGCACGCCAAGATTGACTATCCGGTAGACCCATCGTATCACTTGAAAAAGCCGAAAGCAGCCCAGCTGCCAACTTTATCAACAATTACGGCCGCATTATTGTTATTGCTATTGGATTTTTGATTTGGTACTTTAAGAGAGAGGCGACAGCTAAGAGTGGGGCTGATGATTTCCCCGTCGACTTGTAATAGACGGAGACTACGGTTTCTGTAGAATCCTATCGCTTTTGGAAGACATTACATTTTCCTTTTCCTTTTCTGTATACATTCCATCGCTGGGTTATAATTCATAGGTTTTGAAGGCTTCATACCAGCCATTCGGTGCATTCCCTTATTTTATCATATTTAGTCCATCGCGTAGTTATTTTGGCTTGTGAGAAACAGTGCTAGTAGACATAAGTAACGCGCTCTTATTTTAAACGTGCAAGGTTTTGATGCCTTCTTCATGGATCTGAGCAGATGATCCCATCGGAGTATCTCTAATCGCCGAATCGGTGGCTTTAGCCTTCTTACGGTCCATCTTTTCTCTTTGAAGGCGTTCTTTACGTTCTCGTGCAGTCTCCCTTTTCACTTTATTTCCAGCTGGTTTCGTATCCATTTTGGTCTGAGCGTTTTGGCGCCGCTGCCCCTTAGGACCTTTCTTGCCAGCAGTGGGTTTGTTAGGCGTGTCTATGACAGGGTCCTCAGCCACCTGTCCCGCCGCATCTTCTTCGTCTCCATTTGCGTCATCACCAGCTAAACCTTCCTCCTCCTTTTCAATCTCGTCGAGCAGCTTGCTAACCGCTAAATTGACGTCTCCTTTGCACTTTCCAAGCATTTCTCGGATTTGCTTCTTCCCCAATGCAGCCGGTAAACTCGACTCGACAACCTTCTCCATCCATGGCAATATGACGATTTCTTTATCCACTGCTTCCTTCTGTTTTTTCTTTCCGTCCTCGGTCAAGACTTTCGGAGAAACATTCGGGGGTCCCTTGTGCGGCCCATCCACGTTTCTAACGGAAGAGTAATGCTCCCAGTTGTGATATGCGATATGTAATAGCTTTGGCTCGTCTCCATTCTCATGACTGGATCTGTCACTATCCGCAGCATCGTTACCGTCCGTCGGATCGTCCCCGTCAGAGCAGGAAACCTGGTACGCGAACTCCCTCTGGTAGATCTTGACGTCGACGCGATAACAGCGTGCGAATGCTACGATCTCCAGATTGTCACCATACACGCCGGCCTTCTCCATCCGGTTTACATGATCAATGAATGCTCTGTCGACCGCATCTTCGGTGGGGGGTTTATTCGACGATCGCGTTCTACGGTTGGACGGTGCCGCGACGCCGAGGAAAAGTCTAAAATACTCGGCGTGATTGCGCATGTAACGGGTAGTTCGGAGACGAATATCGTGGGCTTTTCCCTATATTCCATGAAAGATGGATTAGTTGTCATATGCCTAGATTGATCGTATGAGTCAGCGGATTTAGGCGGGAAATATACTATACTTGATGGCCATACAGCTGGTCGCTGAAGCTGCGAAAGAGGCAGTCGCCGTCGCCGATGATGTCGGAGGCGTAGAGCCCCAGCCCCTCGAGGAGGGGGAACTCGTCGGACATTTACATGTAAGTTGAGAGGGTGGATACTCTGCGGATGGAAGAAGGATCTCGGACGGGGGCGTTTTGAGGGGCGGGTTCTTATTTTTGCTGCTGTTTGGCGACGGGTCTGGGGATTGGCAGCTGCACGTTGGAATAGGAGCACCACGTGCAACACGCATTTCCAACAGACGTTTGGAAAGTGCTGATCTTATATTACCGTTATCATGAGTATCAACTGTTAATTATAGACTTTTAAAGTTCATATAGACAATCAGGTACAGGTCTATTTGGATATCCATAACTAGAAAGAGATATCCATTATAACGTTAAGAATACGACGAGATTTAGTCTCGCTGTGCGACCCTCCCTGTGTTGTGACGAGATTACACATCAAATGGGCCGGGTGGTTATGTTTAATATTGTTTTAAGGATTTTTTTAAAATATATTAAAATAACAGATTGTAATAAAGTACTGATTACTTAAGTATCTTAAATAAATTATATATATGCCAAATAATTCTGCCAGTTCTGGTGCGTTGCTTTTAGGAAGTATAGGGTATTATGGGACTAGGGTAGTCTCGAGTCCAGGCGTGCCAGCACCAGGGCATCCGTCTTTGTTGTGCTGCATAAGTTCTGCATAGCTCGTAATAGCCTCACAAGAAATTAAGATAAGTCACCAAAAATAATAAGGGTTTATTCTTGGGGTTTAGTGTCTTTATAAACATGCAAAGCAAGTAGTAGAGCGATCTAGGGATACAGTATTTCTCGCAAGATCAAATTTCAAAGAATGGCCATAATTAAAACAGCGAAGCACAATTGGGAATTCAGAACAAATTAGAACAAAACACAGAAAAAGTCAAAAGAGTGTATACCAGTCAAAATTTCGTCTATCTTCCAATTTAATATATTGACTCTCCCCTGTGAGATCAAGCCAGCGGGACTTCGGGGAAGTACAACCCTTAGGAAGTCCTATTACAGGTGATAATTAATGTAATGTAATCGGCGTCAGGAATCTGTGGAAAGTCCATCACCACGGTCCCACGCAGAGCAGTACGGTTGGCCTGGGCGTAGATATAGTTCCCCACCTGCTTATTTACTCCGGTATCGAAGCTCGGGATCCCGGCTCCATCGACAACCCACCCACCCGCCGCGATGCCATACGGAGTATTCTCCGGTAGTGAGGTGGCACTAGTATAATTGATAAACCAAGAGGTAGGATCTCCGCTAATGCTCGCTTTTCCCATAAGGTTCGTAACATCGGTAACTTTTTCTGTAACAATAGCTTTGAAGGTTGGCCGGTAAATACTGTAGTTATCTTGCACGATAGCCTGGCCGTTTGGAAGCTTGAGGGTGAACTCAGAACTGTCGTCTTTCCAGTCTGCAAAGTTGATACCCGCGTTACTGACAGTGTCAGGGTACCGTCTGATCAACTGTATCTTGCCCTGGACATCGCTGAGTTTTGGGAGAGTGGAATCGAGTCTGAAGTATGGCCTCAAAGAAGCGGATCCAAGGAGATTTCTCACGGCAGTGGCAAAGTCGGGGCTCCCAGAATCGGCTTCATCCTTAATTTGTGTGAAGATAGCTTCTTTTCCGTGGGCGGAAACTTGAAGCCAGGAGGCCATGCTGCCTAGGACGGTGGAAAGTGTCAGGTATTTTCCTTGCGCGTCTGTGAGTGGGATGAAGCCATGGTACATGTACAGCTTGCCATCTTTGTCCAGTTTGGCACGCAAGTCGAAATATCTGATACCAGCGTTGAGTTGGTCGGTGATGTATAGGTATTGCGTGCCAGCGCCGTAGATATCAGTAACGGCGCAGCTGTCGTGGGTGCCTGGAATAGCCAACTCGGAGACGTATTTATTATAAAAAGAGGAACCCAAGTCCGTCATCCAAGTATCCAAGTCAAACCACCCCTCGGGGATAGTAAAGGTAGACCATAGCACGTCTCTGTTGTCATTCCTGGAGTTGAACACCAAGTATAAGATCTTGTTGTAAACTGCAATAACAGGGGTGTCCGAACTCTTCTGCCCCGGTGCAGCAATCCTACCCCAGCCACCGCTCCCGTTCCATCGTGGGATTTGAATCGTCCCAGATCCATTATTCTCTTGGAATGCCGTATAGGCGTACTGCGTATCACTTGTAGCGGAGCACCCATAAGCGGTCTTCTCGCCCGGCGCGCTGGTACGAGACCAGTTTCGATTAGTGGCATTCCAGAGGAGATTGTCTATGGGACGATTATCATTCGACTCGGCGAAGAGCATGTATAGGTTACTTTTCAGAGTATAGAGCGCTGGCACACCCCACGTGGACTCATTGACAGAGCATCCCACCAACCAGCCGTTAACAGGGTCCCAAGTGGAGTATGCCAAAGCTTGTTGTCCAGCTCGTTGATACGCGCAGAACAGCTTGCCGTCGAAAGCACAGAGCGCGGGCTGGGCGTTGCTGAAGAGGTTTGTGCCGCATCTTTTGCCCCAGGCTGAAGTTGTATCGTCGTATTGATAGTGGACTAGCTCGCTGTTACTGCCGACAAAGACGGCATGGAGGGTGTCGTTGAATTCGCTGATAGCACATCCGCCGCTCGAGGTTTCTCCGACAATGCCGTTCCAGAATTTGGGATACAGAGGGATTGGGGTGGACCAGTTTCCACCCGAGTTGCTGGAGTAGCGAGGAGTGCCGACGTTGTCGACGTAGAGCATCCAGAGTTTGTTACGGTGGACGGTGAGGGATTGGGCGCCTCTGCTACGGGAGTTGGAGGTGAAGGCCATGTTGTGGTAGGTCCAAGTGCCACCTGCGGCAGTTGCACGCTTGCCATCGGATTCCATGGTCTGTGTACATATTTAGTTAGTTTCATGAGTCACGAAGCACTTGAGAATTTAGAGACTTGCGTAGTGGAATTCATGTTTGGAGTCAATTTCAACGCCTGGTGCCATGTTTGAAATATAAAGATATATAGATAGTAGCAGAGATATAAAGTTTCTTAGTAAGAGATTTGCAAATATATTAATAGCTAGAGTAGCTTCTGAGTTATCTATTATGCTGGTTTTACTGTGCTTGAGGATGTTTATGATGATTATGACCCGACTCGACCGCGGAATCGAGTGCTTTTATAGCCTTTTCTGCTCTCGTTTCCCATCTACGCGTGAATATTTCTTGATCGGTACGATACGGTAGAATCATCACCAGAGACTAAACACAAGCGACTCCAAGGCTACCGCATCGAGCGTCTGATATCACATAGCGTGCGCTGCTCACTAGTATCGAGGAAGTTGTGTTGAAATTGTTGTGTTGTGTTCTAACCGACGTCGCTTTAGGCTCCATCTCTCGAACTGCATGAGAATCATATCACCAGACCTGCAGACTCCGATGCAATGCGTTCTTCACGTACAGGCTTCCGACTTTCTTGCATGCAAAAAATCAAGGTTTTCAAAGTTTGTGGCATTTTTATGGCGTCATATCATGACGGTTCTCAGCCCTACAAGGCCTACAAGACCAACATTTCGATGAAAGTTATACGAATCGGGTAACATGTTGCCTGGATCGGAGTCGAGCGGGGTGTCCGGTAGCATTCCGCCATGCACGTCGCGCTTGGCTTCCGAATTGTATAAGCGATGTTGATTACACGCATTGCAATGCATGTAACCCAACAATTGCCGATTTTTATATCTTCGTCCCGGCCCAGCTTTTTGCTAGCCCGGGCGCGGGCCGCCGTCCGCACCTGTGTGTGACTTCAAGTTCTTGAATCTCTGTCGCGACGTCGGTGAAATGACATTGGACAGCTATAGGTACGGGCTATTCGTCATATATTGAAGCAACGTATACACAGACCACGCAATATGTCTCATAGATTTGCACGTGGTCTATATTTAAATATTTTCGACCCGGATTGATGAATATAAAATGTCTGATTTGTACCTAGGTAGCCGGTAGCTTAATTGCTCACTATACATGATGACGACAAACGCGAGCTCCAGCGTTTTTTCCAACCGAGAGGGCTCCGTTATTTCAATGGACGAAAGGTATCTACCTCACCCATGATACATACCTATGTGATCCAAATCCAACTTTAGACTATCATAGCGCACTTGCATTGTTTGATCAGCCACGATCACAGGTCAACCTTTCCGATCGTATAATGAATCCAAAAGTTTTGATCTCAGCCCTATAGCCATATATGGATAGATCCGGCCCTCCATGATACTCGGCGGCGCCACCCGCTGAGCAGAGCTCCATTTCTTCTTTCTTTTCTTTTCTTTTCTTTTCTTTTCTTATTGTATATTTCTATCTTCCTACCACCCGGAAATATATGAGTGGTATGGAAAGGCCGTTGCGTGAAAAGAGGGAGAGTAAATTAAATACACACTTTAGTTGGCTGGGTATGAATTTCTTTAAAGAGAGGATGATTTTATTACTGAGAATTTAGTTAGAAGTTGTTTTGCGTAATAGGGTGTCATGGGAAGCATGTCGCGGGTGTTGTATATTACATAGAGAGCGTGTGGGGCAGCCACGTGATCGCGTGCTCAGAAGCACGCTCTACCCGGCACCTTCTAGAAAGGAGACCTTCATTTGTACATCGATACATCTGTTGATAAACGTATTAGAGTAAGCAAGTGTTCCATAAACCACGGGGAAATCTCTAAATATCTTTGAGCATTTGATTAGAAAGAGCAATCGTATATGCGGGACAAAACGCCTGGTTCCTGCGTTAGCTCGTGCGCCATCCGTATACTAGTCCATGTGCAACACACATTCTCCAACAGTTACGTCTCGAGACAAGTACCACGGGACAGCAGTGAGCCTTGGTCTCTGACTTCTCTTATCTGCGCTTACGAAATTCAGCTTAAGAGCTTATAGTCTGGCCGTTTTGTAATATCCTGCGTCTATTATAATTTCTATTTTCCTAGATTCGGCAGCGAAACAGAGTTCTGGTGGAATAACCTTTATTTCAAAAAAGTTTAACCAACATCGCTTGTATCTACCCGTCATGGACGAATCCATATCTATATCTACTCCAACAAGGCTATCAAAGCCTCCGGATACGAAATCCAGAGAGCAAACTATAATCTTCATAAGGCGAACAGTAGCGTCAATACAAGATCTCATTCTCAAAGTGGTCGATATGCTGTTCTTGCTTATCAGCCTCATAATTCCACCGATTTTGACCTATTTATCTTTCAAACCGTACTACACCAAAGGATTGATAAAACTCCAAGAAACAACGGAATCTACACCAACAGAGATAGAAGACGAGATTGACGTTCCCGGTCTCGAGTCGGATAATGGTTCCACTACATCAGCGACTGAAGAAAGCAATCCAAATTTAAACATCGACTTTGATTTCGACGCGATACCGCACATATCGTCTATATTCGGCACGACGTTAATACCGATCGACAACCCGGCCACGAGGGACTGCGATATCGTCTCGGCTGTACCGTACGGATCACTGGAGATCCCGGTTTCGGTCGTAAGTCGCATTCACGAGTGCGCGTTGGAATCGTTCGAGTTTGGAAAGTTGGTTGAGGAGACGGACTCTGTGGTGGCTTTATATCTGCTGCCGGATGGGGATTGTGAGATGGCGCTGGATGGGGAGGATATTCCTGAGGATTGGGTACGAGTACCCGATCGGGTTATTGAATTCTTGGCTGAAGAGGTGGTGCGGTGGCTCATTGATGGTGGGGGGCAGATGGCGCTCGGGGATGCCTGGGATGGCATTTCTGAGGACTTTTTGAGGATATTCATCAAATCTTATTAAAAAGTGTCTCATAGTCTTTAGTTCTGAAGGAGTTTTTTTTTTGGTAGGTTTGGCATATATTTGTTTGGGACTTTTATGATACCATCGATTCGTTTGTGAAAATTAGAAGTATAAATTTATGATAGAAGTTTTTACTAATCATCTAAATAAAGCTCGTTCGATTATTTTACAATTCTCAACATCTTTATATATACAAATGTGCTATCTACAACAACCACCCAATAATTTACAGGCTTCTTCATTTCCATCCATCGGAAGCTGCTCTATTTCGCTCTTTCTCAAGCTGCGCATCAAATTCCTTTTGCAACTGCTCCTTCGTTCTCGCTTTTTCGTCTCGCTCTCTTGAGTGTTTAGACCAAGCACTCTCGCCATCAGCGCTAACGCTGCTGTCCTCTCGGACTTCTCCGGGTACTCGCATCTCACCACGATAACCCTCTGATGACTGTTGTCGGATTCGCTCCCAGTTTGAAAGATTGCTCATATCAGGCGTAGAGACAGCCTTATCCTGTTGCACCTGCGGTGCCCATCTATCTTCCTCCATAGCCGGTTGCTGCGGCCCTGCTCGTTCCCGTCGAGCGCGTTCCCACGCACTGCCCTGGGGTATACGCTGAACAGGCGCATTCTGGTCCTCCTTTGGAACATCTCCCCAATCGAGAGTCTCAAACTGTAGGCCTCCCAGGCTTTGCGAATCGTCCTCCTCAACTCCAATGTCTCTTTCAGGTACCCTAGATCGTCCTTCAGGTGAACGAGAAGGCGCTGGTGGTAATTGGGGCGCTTGGCCGGGTAATTTTCGCCCATCGATTTGTGCTTGAGCTCGAGCTCGAGCGTACTCCTTGCGATCGTAGTTGAACTCTTGTAGCCTCTCATCAGCTTCCTCCTGTTGCCGCGCACTTGATAAGAACCAAATGAGCCCAAAGGATCCAAAGGTCCATTTCCCTACAATTGCCCAGGAACCCAATCGAAACACCTCCGTCAGGAAACCCCGTGAGGTTTGAGCAGAAACCGGTCCCCTAGTGTTCCTAAATCCAGCACTTTCTGCAAACTCGGGAGGTATTCGTGAGTTTCCCTGCATGCGAGGGTCTTGCTTCGGTATTTTCTCTGTCGCCGCCGCCGCCGTCGCCTCAGTGGCGCCTTTAGTAGCAGCAGCAGCTTCAGCGCTTTGAGATGCGGCTCTAGTACCCGCAGCAGCAGCCGCAGCCGCAGCGTGCTTTGCTTCGACCTCTTCCAAATCTCTCAGCAATTGTCGCAATACCGGTACGCTGTCAGGAGGCACTCTTCCTTGGAGTCTTTTTAGACTAGCCCGGTCTCCTTCGTCGAGGGCATTCAGAGCGCTCCTTAAATCGTTTATAGTCTCCCGCCGTTTTGATGAAACCATATCCGTCAATTTCTTACTTGTAGCCTTGAGGCTCTCGTACATTCTCAACTGGATCTGGTAGGCTGCCGACCCTCGGTTGGCTTCCGGTATGATGTCCATACGGGCTTTAAAATCCTGCAGTTCTTTAGAGAAAGACCCAGGCCTATCCCAGGTCCGAGACCGGTAGAAGACACCCGTCCAGAAGCTGTATGGCAGCCGTGGAGGTCTTGTTTCTGGTACTGTCGACGTAGTTCCCGAGGTTGCGCTAGTGTTTATAGGATTCGTAGGAGGCGGAGGCGGATGGGTATCCAACGGCTGTCTCGCATTCGTAGGTTGTACGGGCGGCGGATCACCACGGCGCACGTCGACCCCGATATTCTTGAGGAAATTGCCAAATATCCATCTGCCAGACCGGTTTCCGTAATAAGTGAATCCCACGAGCCCAATGAAGCTCGCCCATTCAGTAGCGTGCTGAACGTTCTTCCGGTATCGGCTCAGAACCGCGACTTCTACCGGGGTGAGTGGACGCCCAACGGCCGAGGCGCGTGCATTCATCATTTTCGACAGAATTTCTTGCCGAGCAACAGAGCCTCCGTTATTAATCATGAATGAGATGATATCTGGCATTCGCGGGTAGATGGTCGGTGTTGTTATCGAGTCCAGGGCGACGTTGATCAGTCGCGGATGTTCCGGCGAGTAGACATATTGCGGTGACATGGGATCCATCTCCGGCGGAATGCGCCGAAGAGATGTTTCCTCCATCGTGAGAGAAGGACGACGAAAGTCAATGGATCGTTGGTGGTGATAATGATGCGATGCTAGTCATTGCCATGTGGTTGGTGGTGAGGTTGAAGTTGAGGTTGGTGATATCATTGACCATTAGCTGTGGGGCTCGGGCTTGGCAACGCAGAGACGGGTGGCATGGCGCCCACGTTTTCTCCGTCGCTGCTCAGCTACCCCGGATTTGTCTTCGCCATCCTGCATCAAAGGAAGCTATTGGACAGATAAAATTGTTCTCCTAAGTCATGGTTTAGTGCATCTTGGAGAGTACAGACGACTCAGTAACTCAGTTCTATGATTAGAATCACTAGTGCTCTAAATATAAATAAGCCTCTAGTTTGGTCTCTATATACAGAGCCATCTCTTCAATATAATAACCCTGCTGCAAAGAGGTGTACAAGATGGGAGTTTATATGTACTCCCCGCTAATGTCCCACAGAAATTTACATGTAATATAAATGCCAGAGCATTTGCCAAACAATTCTAAGGCCGGATGTCAAGGTATCATAGGAAATACTCGACCTGTGCTTTCTCCATAGGCTGCTGATCCACCCGGTTGTCTGCATTTTCCGGCGCTTGATCGAAAACATTAAAAAATCTCGAACCCATGTCATCGACTTCGAGTACACTTGCCAAATTCCCGCATCGATAACAGTAATTCGGCGCTGACCATACGGTGCTCAGTCGGTCGTCATAGAGAACCTGATAACCTTCCTGGCACAGCTGGTGTGCTCGTAAGATGTGCGAAAAGTTATTGATTTCAAGAAACTTCTTTACCACCTGAGCTCCGAACGTGTAGCCTGCTCCCCGCGGAGATAGTGCGAATTCATCACGCTCAGCGTCAGGGTCTGACCATACTAAATCGGCCATGGGGCCTTCATGGGGTATCTCTACGAAAGGGAGGAAAAGGCAAGGTTAGCGGTGAGCTCGTTCGCTATACGTAGATGCGAAATAACATCATATGATCCAATTGCAGTACCAAGATGCTGGGAGAAAGGGTGAACCTTACCTCTGAATCTATCGATAATCTTAATTTGATCAATAGAGTGTATCGAGGGTGACAGACCTGAAAATAGAAGGTTAGATTCTGAACAAAAGAGGTAAAAAAGAGGATCTGCCAGTCCCCCACTGTCCCGGGTTTCCCTAGGGCATTTCGTAGCTACCAGCAGCTGAAACCGGGATTCCGCATGAAAGTTAAAATATCAGACAGACTTACCGCCATGCACGCAAAATATATCGTTATTGATAACCACACTCAGGGTCAAAAAGTCAAACATATCGGTGAAATGATGCCATACATTGGCGCTTCCATATTTTCTGGCGCATTCTGTATAAAACCCGTATGATTGTGTGACACCTCTCGACTCGTGATTCCCTCGGATGAGATGGACCCTGTTCGGATACCGCAGTTTCAAACAAACGAGTAAGGATATTGTCTCGACGCTGAAAAGTCCCCTATCGACGTAATCGCCTGGTAAAACACGTTTAAAGTTTTAGACTTCCGTTTCAAATAACGTGTTTATCAAAAAATTTTCTTCAAAGCCCATGGAATGCAACTGTAGGTCCGGCTCGAAACGCCACAAATGGGACG
Source organism: Orbilia quercus (assembly GCA_036971405.1). Taxonomy (NCBI): domain Eukaryota; kingdom Fungi; phylum Ascomycota; class Orbiliomycetes; order Orbiliales; family Orbiliaceae; genus Orbilia; species Orbilia quercus. Next base: position 1,542,098 of record JAJTUE010000008.1, on the reverse strand, counting down.
TTTACTGACACGGACCAATGGAGATTATGTCGCAGCTTCGCAACTTAGATTTCCATCGAGGACCAGTCTTGCCTTCCTCGGTTACACTTTATCCGAGAGACAAAAGTTCGTACCAGGGTGTATGGGCAGTAACGAGGAGGGAGCAGAAAACGAGGTATATTGGTAATTCGACCTACCTAAAAAGAGGTAGTTGGTATCCGGACAAAATCCACCTATCCGGAAAATCTCGAGCAGGTCGTAGAACTGACCGTGAATGTCACCGACGACTGTCACGGGCGAGAGAATATGCACCACGTTGCTCTCCCTCATCAAAAGTTCTTTCGTCTTGGCGCATATCGCTTCTATCACCGGTTCGGCGAGCAGTTCTCGTTTGTATAATCGTTCAATGCATGCGTCGAGGTCAACTAAAAGTTTCCAGTTCGGACAGAGGCGAAGACATGGGTGTCATTAGCACTTCTGCTCGTATTAGACAGCACGAAGAACGAACCAGAATATGTTAGAACAGCAAGAGGGGAGAGAGAAAGCCATACCGGGAAGCCCAGGCATCGCTAAATAATATGATGAAGTTGCTCTGCTCTAAGAGCAAGCTAATAGAGCGTGAACGATCGTCCAATGTCTTCGATCGAAATGTGTTCCGTGCAGCAGCAAGATTCCGGGATCTCGACCTGCTTTCCTCCTCTTGGGCTCAGCTCTGATGTGGCAACACTCGTGAACGTGCAGGCGACTCGCGGATGACCGAGATAGGTGCTCGGAATACCTGTTCGACAGTATTGCGACAGCTATTTAGGATAGCTTCGATGAACGGTCTCGTTGGGCGCTAAAATACCGAGGCAGGCCGGAGAAGACGTGAGCAAGGGCAAGGGGTCGTGCGCGTGCAGGTATAACAGCTTCCTGAAGTCGACAAGTTGACCTTTTGCTTCGGCGAAGATGGTATAAGTGATATTATCTAGTGCGATGAGCTATCGAGAGAGGGGAGTCGCGGATGGCTAGATTTCGAGCGAGAGATGATGTCGAGTGGGCTGTTGAAGGTTGCGTGAGACAGGAAGATGCAGAGGCCAAAAAGCGACAGGCGAGAACAACACGCGACATGCAACACCATGCCATTACACAGCTCACCTCATCGATATAAATGGAGTTAAGAGAAAATTAGTATTTTATATTTCGGTCGGAGTGATCAAATTTAGATTTCAGAAACAAAATTTGACGTCGTATATAGACCTAAGCTTCTCTTTAACTTTTATTTTATTATAAAGATATATAATTAAGATCCACCAATTCTTTCTACGAACTCTCAGTGCCGACTGCCGTACATGGACCACACGATCCCGGAGCTAGAGTCATCGATACTTGCTCGTGCTCGCATCTTATCTTGCGTTCGAAAGTACAACTATTTCCAGAGTCTTGTAAAAGAGCCAAGGGTAGCGGCATCTGTAGACTTTTTCCTATCGATAGCGGAATAACTCTAGCGGTAATTCTAGTAGCCAAACCACATGCACGAGAAAGCCACTCTACAAGGGCACTTTATTAGCAAGAGAACTACTATACTTTCTTCTACTTGAACTGCTACATTATTTGATCTTTATGTACCCCAGAGTCTCACTATCCATGCTCCCCCGAACCTTTCTTTGAATCCTAGCGCCACTCCGAGATGTCTCGTGAGTTTAATTGACATGCTACTAACCGAAGGAGCTCGAGGCCCTCTCTCGTCTCCCAGTTTTATTCTATCTATTCTGGAGCTCCGGTCCATTCACACTGTTGCCACAGTTTCTGGCTGTTGAAATTGTGATTTTAATAATTGCTTCGGCTCCTGTGTAGGAGCGCCCAGGTCCAGGCTGAATAATAAAGAGATATCTTGGAAAATACGATAAGAGAAATAAACCGAAATACATTGTAATCTCATTGACAATTCTCTGAGTTCGAAGGGTCGGCTACAAATTCGTCCACAAGTGCGTTTTCCAGGGACATGCTAGCCGCAGGCCACACCGATAGGTCTCACATTAGCTAAGACAAGTCACCAAGACGATTGTGCATACGGGTTATCGGTGAGCACGTCAGATAGTCAGTTAAAGACGCTTACTCCTGCAGATATCTAGAAATGGGGTATTCGTGTGCTTTTCTTGCAGTTTTGACAGTCTGGGGTTTGCATTGGCTGTTGCATCTGAACACGAACGAGATATTAAGAGTGAGCGGTTCTGACAGCCTGCATACACGTATATGTAGGTTCAAGGATATAGCTGGTCCGATGGAAAGCGAGGGGTTGCTGTAGATTCAATTCGGATGTCAGCCGGTTAGCTGATCATGAGCTGGCGGGTTTCCAATTGGTACCATTCAAGTTTTCCACTAAACTGCAAAAGCCGGATTTCCTAGCTCCGTTGCTGAGGTTTTAACATGATGTCAGCTGAAAATTATTCCAAGGCGATGAATAAAATACTTTTCGGGTTATATCCACCATGCATGTAGGCTTATTATTTGTTGAATATTACGAGATCCAATATGCATATATATGTATATTCCTACAAAGACACGAAATGACGTCGAAAGGATGGGTTTCAAGGCCCGATATCTCGATGTCGAATTCACCGATTACGTCTTTGCCTGTTCAGAACTGTAGCCTTTGATTCATATAAATCAATCCACAACAGATAAGAGAACGTTTTTAAGTTTCTGCATCTGCATGCAGGAACGATGTTAGGACTCTAAAAAGTGGGGACAAATTATGCACGGAATAACGAACCCGCTGCGAGCAAATAAAAACTTGGAATATAAATTAATACAAAACCATTCAGTATGACCCACCACCCACCCACGAGTTTTAAACAATTTAGATTTGCTGCATCGCTTCTGTGGGTGTGGGAGCCTGAAAAAGATACAATGCACCGCTTCGGAAAAGGAAAGAACAAAGAATTAGGCTGGCAAATTGGGAAAACCGGGTGTTTAAACTTCGCGAAGACCTTTCACTTGAGCCAAGGGCACCCTCGCAATATCTTTGTTTTTCCTGCATCTTAAAATGTCTACGGAAGCTAACGATATGGCGTATTAAATCACGTTTTCGAAATGTTGGATTTTAAAATATATGGGCCCAGAAACCATCATGCATGGTTTCGATAGGGTCAATTGAATCCATAATAACTGCAGATTCGGAAAGGGTCATCCGCGAGGACCCAATCTAGAAATCATTCGCATTGCTGCAGTTATATAACTCAGTTAAAAAATTACAGCATGTAGGGCTGCGAAATTGATACAGCAGATCAAATCCGCAACTTCGGTTTTGAGTATATCGTCGAACCATCGTGTCTTGAAGATGCATTCACATTGCATTGAGGCTAATTTAAACCTTGAGATACCATATCTTGTTTCGGTGTCAAAAATACTTCGCCGTGTTATCCAGTTTAATATCCAAGTCGTAAAGCTTGCGCCGATTGAGTCCATGGCTCGATCAGTCAACGTGAACGGGATTCTATTAACCTAATTTATTGCCAAACTCTTGGGAAACGATGATCCAATGTTAATTTATTTTATGCCAAATTCCTGGATCCGAGGGCTCTGAAGGCTCAATTCAACTGCCCTCCACGGCATTGATATACACTACCACGGAGCACAGGCCTTGGATCAAGACAGTAGCTGAATCTTGGACATCGTGAATTCACCTCAAAGGGTGGTTTGAGGAAGGGAATGTGTTGTTTCGCTGACATCACGACATCAACCTATTGCTGCATTCGACAGAAGATGGTCGTCTCGAAGCTCCCACTTCACCCACCCACCCGCTTCTCGCGATAATACTCCAACCTCACCATCGAAGTAATGTCGAATCGTCGGAGTTCACTATATATGAGAACCGCTATACCTCTTACCCTGTTTTTCCCTGGCCTGGTCGCGCGCTATGAAGAAGTTCCAAAAAGCACTTCCCTAATTCGCACCGGGAAGACAAGGCAAACCTTACCACAACAAACCGAAGCACCCACACCAACCAAAGCGAGTGAAGCGAAAGCAGCAGGTCTGCCGATGGCAGCCTTCGTCAAATAGGACAAGATGAAGGAGGCAGGGCATGGTGTTGAGCAAGCGGAATTTCCTGGGGACTTACTCTGTCGAGCGTGATATTCAGGGAAAGGGACGACAGTTGGGAATAGATTGTCGTCTGCTCGTATCCGGAATGGCTCAACATCGAATCTGGCTAAACCGTGCCGGCGATCAAAAGACCAACGATGCAGACGAGAGAGAGAACATTCCAAGAAGATTTCAGGATGCGGGTTTAGCATGTCGGCCTTAACGACTGGAGACCTTCTCAAGACGACAGGATCTTCAAGCGGAGTCTCATGCGGGAGGGCAAAAGAAAAGAAGTGGAACCAAAGAGGGTGGGGACATTTGGTTTGGACCGAGAATTTCCTGCGTGGGAGGAGAAATATGCCGATGATTTTTTTTTTAACAATCTCGAACAGAAACATCAAACATAAAAAAACAATTTATCACGGCATCCCGCTTTTCTGGAAGCTCTGTTCGCCTGCAGAGAAGTCGCTGAAGAGGAGCTGCCTTGCATGTACGCTGCATGATGGTCTGCAGGTCCACCCCGCTCGTGGTACCCGCCATAAAGACCCACCCACCCACACGCCGGCGAGAAGATATGATATCTCTCCACCCGAATCACGTAACATATCTGCGATTTATTGCTCAAGAGACCAAAGAAGCCAAACCGAACCAGGCCATGACAGGGAAGGGCAAGCGTCTCGAGTATGTTGTTTTCGCTCGAACCCAGACGTCCTTTATAAAAACCAGGGTAGCTCACCTGCCAGATAAGGTAGCGTCCCGCGCTGCCCATTGTATTTGCGAGACGAGGACCTCCCTCCGATCTAGTCTGCCAAAACCCAGAAAATTGTCAAAAAAACCCTCCCGTTGAAGCGTGTAAATATGTATGTACGTACCAGTATTGTACATGTACATGCAAGCCTGCTCCACGCCTAACCTTATTACGAAAACAATTATAAGAACCCTGAATACCTAGGTATAGCTACGACGAATATTTGTAATCTATGCGTCGGGTGAGGTCCTGAAATAGTCTGCTTTCTTTTGCGAAAGATTCCGACTCGTAGCTGGATGAGCGGAGGCGATCACAGCCCTCTTTAACATCAGACCCCGCTGTCCCCTGCCAAATGTCAACAGGGATGTTGCACATGAGGAAGTATCTGTACCGAGTTATTGATGTACCTGTACTGTACTGGACGGCAGTACTGTCAGAGATAGAACGAGAACACGAGGTTGACATGTGCTGCCATACCGTCCATCGAAGAGTCTCTGATATCACCCATCACCGCCATGCCGCCAGGGATTACACATGTCTTACTACCTCACAGGCATCTCGCTGTCGGAGCCGTGGCTCATCCGTCTTTTGTAATTATGATATTAAAGCCCTCGACATAGCCCTTTGTCTTCGAAAGAAACTTTTCCTCTCAGGTTTTGGAGAAAACTTCGTTTGTCTGCCCTATCGTCAACTTTCTTCTTGAAGGCCACCAATCCTCCTCAGGCTAGCCCTTTGAGCGTGACCGTTTCTATTTATTGAGAATTGCTACTTTGTTGTAGGCAATTTTTGCAAGGCCTCAAAGCCGCAGCGCATGAATTAAGACCGCCCTCTTGAAATTAGAGAGCCTCGGATCCTTATATTATATTCCTGCCTGCCTACCCCAACAGACGATCCAAGAAAAGACCCGTACTCCCAAATACTTGGAAATCCGAAATCAACCCTCGCAACGAAATCCAAAAATCTCGACGATAGAAATATTAACGATGCCTTTCGCTGTGACGCCAATGACTATGGAGTACCTCCAGGACCTCGACTATGGTGAGTAGAACATGATATTGAGCTATGTTAACGACACCCCAAGCAGTATTGCTAACTAACCATGAGTAGAATCGGTGGTCCAGCCAGCCGCGAGGGCTTACTTCCCTCTGCAGGCCACCTTTGCAGAGTCCGACAGCATCTTCTCGTCCCCAATGCCGTCTCTGTTCCAGCCTCGCCCTACCATCTCATCCTACTTCTCGGGTGGCTCTTGGACAAGGCCATCTGCCATGCAGATGCCAGACTATATAATGGAAGACCCGGCAATGCAAATCGTAAAGAAGAGAAGACACCAGTCTATACTCGACGATGGAGAAGCCATCTTTGCAAACCAGCCCGAAGAAAGTCTTCTCAAGCCCGACTTTGTCCCAGAATCATCCGCTCGACGATCGTATACCGACAAACGGGCGTCTTTTATCGAAATTACTGCCTTCCAAGTCCCTTCTTCTCCTAGCAGCCGACCAACTACGTCTTCTAGCTCGTCGCCCTATGAAAAGGAAATGCCAATTCCACATATGTCTGAGTCCGAATTACCGGACGAAATCTCACCAGAATTCTCCTCGTTCAGCTCCGTATCCTCAGGTACCTTCAGTAACGTCGGAGATCTGGACGACATTGATGATGTTCCAGGATTTGATGTATACAAGGTTGACCATCATGAGGGATGTCCTATCCAGATTTATTTGGATAGCGAAGACACTGAAAACAGGCAGACGCTGTAAGTTGCCATGATGCACCGGTATTTTTTGAAAGTTTGTACTAACACAAATTGCAGAGACTATTTCTCCAGCAGATGTAACTGCTCCACAGCCAAAGATATTCAATCCAAACCCACCGATTGGATGAATCTGACTTGGGACAACTCCCCACCAACGAAGACTAGTCATCCGTTCATGAGCAGCTTCAAGACCGAACCAAAGATCTTCACTCCGGGATACCCAGAGGTTGAAGGCATGGAACTTGGGTCTCTTTGAATTAGTTTACGAATTTTCAGCGGTTTTTTCCTTCTGTCAACTGTTTAACAATGCAACTATCAACGATCTGTTTTTGTTTGCTTTACAAATACGACTCGCTTTTTTGATTTCACCGTAGTATACACGCACGTTCGCACACTTGTCGCTTTGTATATGTAATGAAGAATGGGAGGGGTTTTTTCACGGGGGGGGCTGGAGTTGTTGATCGTTTTCAGGCATGCATTCGTTTCTACTACGTTATATTATCTGGGAATTAAGAGGGGTGTTTCGACGCTTTTACCGACTTTATTCACATTCGATTTTTCTTCCACCTTTTTGAAGGCTGTTTGTCAAAGATTTCTTGACTACAATTATCTTTATGAGTTCCCTTACTCTATCCCTCTACTCATACCCACACCGTACATAGACCATTGCCTATTCTTGGGTTTGAAGTCAGATTTCTGGGTTTCTTTATTCTTTTTCTTTTGTTCTCCCAGTACACATATATTGGATGTCGATATCTCATCGATGTTCGACTCCACGATCGCAAGATCGTGACCAAAAGTTTTTTTCTTACTCCGTGCGGGATACGATGCAGCTATTGGACCGAACTGGAGCGAAAAAAAAAAGTCATTCTGAAGTTTTCATTCTTTTGCATGTAGGTGCAGAGAAAGATCAGGGAAACCCTGAAATATACTAGCACCCACATAGACCAAATATCAAAAATATTAAATGCCATATCTGGGCAGTTCAATTTTCAAACTACATCACTATTCATTTGCACTTTAGGAAATTCATAGAAAAAGGAAAAGTTTCGATTTTTCCAACTGATTCTAAACTATTCGACAGAAAATCTTATCCCACAAACCCGTGAAGATCTCGCCACCGACCCTGTAGATATCAAATTCAAAATTTTTAAAAATTGAACCAAATTGCCGCGCTTGCCCCCAATGGCCAAAATATATCGACTATCACCGTATCCTCAAGGTAACCTCAGGGCTCATTTTGCCTCCCACGCTTCAAACTCCTCCCACGAAATTCTCCATTCTCTCGAAAAGAAAAAAGATGAAAGCTACCTTCCCTTAAAGTAATATCTCTCGGGATTTGCAATCGTTAAGCCCGCCACCGTATATGTTCATGCAGTGCTGTAAATGCGCCCCACTACGTACGCGGTGTACCTTACCGTCTTTGACGTTTCCAACTTCCAGATGGAGGTTCGGTTGTTGGATTACGGATGCTCTTGGAAGTTAGGAAGTTGTTGGGATGTGGAAGAAGACTAAAAGAGGCGAGGAGAGTGCTAGATGGTGCCATTATTGTAGGCTTGGCGGGGATGGACGATGGGTGAGTGTAACACTCACAATGGAGTTAGAAGTACGGTTTTTGGCGGTAGATTTGATATCGACACTTCGTAGATGTGATATCGTATTTGCTGACGTTCGTTCAAGGTCCTAGATATATCGATATTCATAAGAGAAGGTGACAGTGAACTCGATCGTGTTGCTTTGGATAATTGCAACAATGTGCCGCATTGTCTTGGATGATATGACTAAGCTCTAGGATCTGTCGAAAAGGAGTGGAATTGCAAGCGTAGGCGACTTTTTCAGTCCATCCGCGATAAGCTAGCACTTGCATAGATACGAGGTTTTCGAAGCTAAAATATTAATAGAACCAGCCTTACGAAGTCACACGCGTACGCTTATTTTGCTTAGCTTCGCCGCAGTTACCGAATATCAGTACTATGAGCATTATATTTGTGTCTCAAACTTCATGTTTGTAATACGAAGATAATTTATTTGGCACCTGCTAGAAATATATTGCAAGCAACATCATGATCAATTTACCAAACAGCATATCTGCCGACATATAAACGAATTCGGATATGCGGATTGCAAAGAGCAACGTTAACCTGCAGATATTAATTTTTTTTCCAAATTCCATCCAAACGATAATTAAAATGACTAATGTCATTACCACGAATAGACCGTCTTAAGTACTAAGCGGCTCTAAGTGTCATAATCTTTTGAGCTTTGTATCCTCAGTACGCATGTACATGTGTTGGAGTGCACAAAATACAACATTCTCGAATTCTCCATGGTAACTTGTCGCATTGGCCTACAGGTTAGACTGGCCGATTCATAGATTGAATTTGCAAGAGCATCTGTTTTGGTTTATTTTGCGGGGAGACGACGAGGGTTAACGGAGCATGTTCGGCAATCTCACATAAGAGGCGGTTCCAGGCTAAAGCTATATCTGGGTATTGGTACCCGAATAAGCATGGATCTTAGAGGCTGGAGAAAACATTTGATGATCAGGCCGGTTACTTAGTAGAAGGAGTGTATTTTTTATTGTTTCTTGGAGTTCAAGATTTTCAGATTCATGAGTTCAAAATAAAAGCTTTGTTAGATTAGATTTTATATCGGGGGTTCTATCGGGGTGCTGACTTTGAGGTTGACAGAGTGGAGTTTGGTGATCAGCAGTGCTGAGATGTGTTGAGAGCTGGCTTCTTATGCATCCTGTCCATCACGTTCCACCACACGTCGACCTCTTCCCCATCAACATCATCACTAACGACAGAAACCTACGCCTTCTCACATCTCGTGAGACTTTACAATGGCGTCCTTACGGAAGAACCAACTGAAGAGCACAAAGAAGAAACCTCAGATCCAGATTAGCGGACCTGTTGTCGGATCCCTCAAGTACGCAAGCAACCTCCTTACCCCCTGTATCAGAATACCACCATCAGTAAACTGACATTATGTACAGAAAAGATGCACCCGACTTTCCCGGAGTCGACCGTGCCGACCAGCAGCGTGTAGCAGACCTCCTGAGACGTCGACAATCCGCTAGAATTATCTCGGCACCGATTGGTGGAAGCGGACCAGATGCACCCTCAGTTCCCGTTATACCAATAGAATTCTCCAATTCCACAACTCCCGCTGGTTCAAAGCTTGGGGTTCCCGGTGCAAGCAGTGCCAACTCCAGCAGACCATCAACTTCTCGTGGAAGAAAACCGCAATTACTCGATGGGCAGGGAGTGCCCGTCAATGTCGACGATTATAGAGTTGAGCACTTTAATGCGTCGGAATGTATGTTTGGTTCCTCAGAAGTGGTACTTTAAACTTTAGGAGACGGTCCTAACGGCTTGATTTTTTATAGATATCTCTAGTGTTTTAAAAGATGCGTCGGAAGAGGAAGTCCGGCAGTACCAGGCTGACCTAAAACGAACCCGACGGCGCGCATCTGCCGACCTTCAGACCAATGTCTATGTTAATCGCATACAGTTCATTGCAATCTCGAAAGAAATCGGTAACGTGAAGGAAGAAATGCGAACACTTCGAAACCTGCTCGCCGAACTCGATCTTACCACCCAATCGCTCAACAACAATCCCGAGAATGATTCGTTCTCAGGGCTATCTTTTGATCTATCGGGGTTGGATTCGATGATGTCTGGGTCAGGTCGTGCGAAGAAGAAAGCCAACCGAACATCTGTAGCAGACTTGACGCAAATGTGGGCCACACATCTCAAACTTCTTTGGGAACGTGTCGAGAACTCGCAAAAATATCTTCCAGCATCCCCAGGACGACATATAGTGATGGATTCGCCTCATTGGGTTGAGCTGAACTCTGCAACATGGAAACCTATGCGACAAGTCCATATGTTTTTGCTCAACGACCACCTTTTAGTGGCATCACTGAAGAAGCGCCGTCCAGATGCGGCGAACAGAGGTGGCCCGCCGACGAAGCTTTTCGCAGAACATTGCTGGCAGTTGTCGGAAGTTGAAATGATCGATCTTGCTACGTCATCTCAGGAAACATCTGCGGTTAATATCCGGGTTGCGAAGGAGTCGTTTGTGTATCGAAGCGATAAGGCGGACAAGAAGATCAAATTATTGATGACATTCAAAAAGACGGTGGATGAATTAAGGAAGGCTCACAAGTCGGAAACGGACGACCAGAAGAAAGTCAAAGATAATGCCTCTTTCTTAGCTGACCGAGACCCTGCTTTGCAAGGCAAGGATGATCTTCTACAAACGATATCTGCATCGATGGGGAGAGATCGACCGATGATTATGATTGATGTCGATGGAACACAGAGGAATTTGAGATGGGTGGAGACGCAGATGGATGAACTGGATGAACTGATCTCACGTCGAAATTTTGAGGACGCAGTTGGAAGGGTGGAGTTTCTGAGAGCCATTGCGTCTAAACATGCGAAGAGCAATACTGTTGCCAGCGAATTTATCACATTCAGAGTCGACGAGAGGGCCCTACGATTGAGTGCCCAGATCACGGCAGATTTGCGAGAATACGCAGCGTGGAAGACGTACGTTAAGAAGAATGCGGATTGGTTGGTGCGATTGGAGTTTGAAGACAGGGCTCGAGAGGCACTTTTGGACGCCAGAAGTGCTACGATCAAACTAAGAACTCGGTAAGGAATATAATTCTATGATGCCCATAAAGACAAAAATTACTAACTCCAGGAAATAGACAAGTACGGTTTGAGGGTGACATTCCTTCATATATCTCCCAGGTCGCACTAGTACAGTTTACACTCATCCGCAATACCGTCGAAATCTACAATGCCTGCTTTGAGTACCGTCTTTCCAGCCCCCTGGTCAAATGGGCAAAAGAGCATGTTGAGGGCTACTCCGATCTTCTCACTCGCCAACTCTCATCGGTAAACAGGGAAGATGATGTGTTTGAGCAATGTATCCAATACACGCTTTTGCATTCGACATTGTTGACTGACGTTGGACTGGACTTTAAGGAGTTGTTACTACCTAAAGTTACAACCGCCATGAACGGGCACGATGCGACTGGAGAGCCAAACGCTCCTTCCTAGTACACCCTGGAGGATCCTATATTTGATAGCTCGAAGGAATCTGATAATCCAATTTTTTACACTGCGCCCCTGTTTTAGCCCTTGTTCCTTTCCGATACCCGTATCTGTCTTTAATGGTTTTGTTCTCATTTGTACGATTAAATGCTGTTTGTTAGCAGTGGTGAATACTGTTTGTATTTCCAGCACGTGGGAGGCGGACTTGTCTATCAATCTCAAAAGAGCACAATTATCCTCTCACAATGTTTGCTGCTGCTGTTTATTTAGATTGTGTATGGGAGACGTCAAGGATACAAGCCCCATCGTCACAGTCACAAATCTATTTTTCCCACAAACATCATCATCCCCTCCCTCTCAACCACCTTTCCCTTCAATCCCACAATCTCCTTCAACCACATATTTTTCTTCCAGCTATCCTTTCCCTCATAATTTTGCTCCAACCATCACCGACTAACACAATGTCTACCGATCGGCTCTCCGATCCTCCACAGGGTTCGAATCCCTGGGCAACCGATGAAGAATCCGACGGTCATGAATCCGACAGCCCTGGGTCTTACAGACCAAAATCCGACGGCCTAGAGTCAGTAAAATCGACTGTCAGTCGCCCCGCATCAGCTATTTACTTCTGTCGTTACGATGATGACGACGATGACAGCCAATCTCAGGTGCCTGAAAACAATGAATTCAGCTACCGCGCCTTTCGAGAACGGGATCTCGTCAATACCAATATAAATGCAACGGAGAATATTCCAGCTAACATCACCCCAATTCAGACACCAAAGGAGGAGCAAGGCAGAGATTTGTCCGCTGTTACGATCACTGTTACCAATACGACTGCCACCGAGGGATTGTTGAAATCTGTCACATCTGGGGAAGCACGGGCCAGTCGTTTTCGTGAGCATCTGTCGCTGGAGGATGTCAGCATTCCCAGCTCGATGTTTACCAGTAATGTTGCTGATGAAGAAAAGAATATACAAACATGCATCATCGCTCGTTAGTTATCCTCACATTTCCTCAGATATATATGTATTTGTGCTAACTTGGTTTCCTGACTGTATAGTGCCCGAAAAGAGTTCTAAATTCGACCGGGTCGTCTATAACCACATCCCATGGATTCTACGCTTCGCTTTTCTCTTCCTCCTCGCAAACTGGTGGACTTTGATCCCTCTTATGAAAGTCTCAACCACCACTTTTCACGCCGAGAACCTCCCGATTGCTTATTCGTGCGGTATGCTCGGAGTTATCATTCTTTCTCTCATCCTTCAACTCGTCAACTTTCGTAAAAACGGGTCATCGTGCAGCAGACGCCGAAAGGGAAAGAAACACCTGATTCGATTGAACGCGTACAGTAGCGGGCAGCTTGGCCTGAGCAACGAACGGATCGAGCAGGAGAAGAAATTACAGAAGGAGAAGAAGGATAGGTTTAGAGCTGGGATTGAGACGTATGTTTTGGTCGTCGATTTGATTTTTCTTATGCTCGCATTGGCAGTTTTGGGGGTTTCGGTGGCGATGGCTAAAGGCGGGGCTATTGATCATGAGAATAGTCTACGTGAGCAGCATGTCGCCGTGCATCCGGCTGTGATGCCAGCGCGGAGGAAAATTCCGGGTCAGTAGATGTTGAGTTGAGCATGAAGTCTGTAACTTCGGAGTATTGATTAGCCCTGTTTCGGTTTATATTGTCCTGACCGTTTTTGTCATTATCCTGCCTGCTTATCTTTTCCTCTTTCATTCTACATCATGTTACCGCATTGACGGGCAGCTTCTTGTTTTTTTCTTTTACGCGAAGTCACCTAGATTAGATTACCAATCAGCAGTGGAGCCTGTGTTGGAATGTTGCATTACTCCAACACCCATGTATTATTGTCTATGAATTCAAAGCTAGTTACACGATTAATCGACTATGATATATAATCCACCCGATTGAGTCTATAAGCTACTGCGGGTCAGTCATGATGGGACCGCTAGTTATTGTCTTCCTCCTGTTTTTCATCCCCTTGCTACTTCTACTTGGTAAGTGTGCTCTCTAATCACCAGTAACATTTCAATTCAACATTCAGAATCCATCCTATTACGTAGACATAGTACCTAGGCAAGTAGGAAAGGCTAACGACATATGATAATAGTCTGGCTAGCTCTATCGTCCTGCCTGGGCGACTCCCTGCGACCAGCACGAGGCAGCACTACCTGGACTTCATCGCGTCGGCAAAGACTTATGGAACGAGACCGAGATCGGGATATTGCGGCAAGCCGACACGCGCTTTACGACCAGATGCGCGACAGTCACGGGGGATCTTGGGAGGTGATGGAGATGCAGGACGTGATGGCTTCAGAACGTGACGAAGATTTGTGATGAAACTTCAATATCCGAAACTCTCGTATTCATTATTTTACATAAAATGTATTATATTATACACAGACGGATACCTTTAAAACTCCAGATCAATCTTCGTAGCCTTCTTCGTTGACCCTTCCGTTATCCCTCCCACACCTTCACCAACCGTACTACTAGGATTATGCACCTTATGTTCCTCCGCTGCCTCATCGTCGTCATCAACGGGTAAACTGAACCGCTCGATCCGCATCCGGCGCCTGGTGAGCATGAACGCCAAGTCGTCACCTCCTTCCATGCCCACTATCCCGCCGCTACCGTCTCCGCCCGTGTTTGTGAGTATTCCTGTCCCGCGTTTTCCTTCGATAGGTTTCCAGACATGAACGAGACCCTGTGGGACGTCGTCTATATTTCCTACGCCTTTGCGCATTTCTGCTCGTGCGAGGAATGCGGGGACAGGGTGGAGCTCGATTGTTGCGTCGGTTAGGTATTCGAGGTGGCGGATCAGGCCTGTCGAGCGCGGGTAGAGGGATAGTGGGAAGGAGAGTATTATGGTGAGAATGTTGGAGTATTGGCGGGTTAGGGAGCGGAGGGTGTGGATGAATTGGAGGACGTGGGTTGGATGGGAGGCCGAAGGGGGGTATATTAGCGGGGAGAGAAGATTGGGGATTACGATGCGAGTTACAGAGTCCGTAGAGGATACGGTAGAGAGGATGGATTGAATCTGGGTGAGGATGTGGGAGAAGGGGGATTGTGAAGTCGGTGCAGGTGGGGGGATGTATGTTGGTGGAGTTGACGTTGACGGGATGGCGAGACGTTTGGTGAGGTCGTACATATGACAGAAGAGAGGACTCGGGGCTGAAGAGTTTGAAGTCGTTACTGGTGATGGTGAATCCGGTGTCACTGTAGAATCAGGAGTTTGTCAGAATATCTATCGAAATGAATACGGTGAATATGACATACCTCTTCGATTTCCCAAGACTTCGTATCTCCAAGCGATCTTCATCCTTTCCTCCTTTCCTTTCTTCCTCACATCTTCATTATCATCCTTGCGATCACTCAATCCTGGCAGCTCTCTGCCCCACGGTTCCCCTACACCCACGACCACAACATTATGACCCTGAACGATTCCTTCGGCAGCATAATAGCGCAGCAGAGCACCGGCAAAGTCTGTCGTAGAAGACTCTTCGATAAGTAATAGAGAACCTAACGGTAACCCCTCATGGCCGGAAAGTAGGTTATCGAGAGATGCTGTTCCCGTTGACGTTGTGGGAACACCAGTGAGGAATGACGGCCGAACGCCCTTTTGGAGGGGTTTTGGCGGGGTGGATGGTGGGGCACTGGCAGCAGAGGACGTGCTTGCACTCGGTTGGCCAGGACTGCTGTTGCCATCTGAGGTGTTTAACACTATGGAACGCTTGCGGAAGCTCATGGCGGTCGGTATCCTCTCTGGTTTGCGGGTTCGGTCTCGTAGAATTGGTATATGATCATGATATTTCGTTGGTTGGTGGTTTGTAGGTTTTTTAGGGCGTCGAAGTTGAAGACGAACGTTGAAAGACTCAAACTTCCAACGTCGACCAACGCAGCCATCAAAATCACGAAAAATAAAGTCGAGGAGTAATCAAGTACTTGATTTATCAGAAGATATTAAAAATGCGAATTGTACGACAAGCTTTTATTTCCATGAGACCCAATTTTTTTCCCCAGATAGCAAAAATACCATATAATGAAACACCGGAGATACAAGTAATTGACAAAGGAGACACAGATTTGGTCAGGACTGCATTCCGGACGGCTGTTCGAATTGATATTCGCGGCCAGGGGTTTGGAGATAAAGCATTTTTTTTCATGCGAAAAATCAATTACAGGGAGATGAAATAACAAAAACCAGAATTCTAGTAAAGACACAAAAAGCGAGAAAAAAGACTCCGTTATCTTTCTATATAAAGAATAAAACCCTTCCAGACCGCCGGTTTCCCAAATTTTTCCCGAGTAAATTTAAAATGGCCCCAAACAAAACAATCCTTGAAATGAAAAGAGACTCCGTGTGAGATAGAAGGATATTGAAGTTTAAAACAATGAAATGGGATTGAAAACGCCTCTTCGAGAGTCTCCTAGAAACAAAGGAAAAGAGTGCCGTTCGAGGGCGTGTTCGTAAGAAGTGGAAGGATAGGGGTTCCTATCGAAGTTAGACATTCCAAGTTAAAGGTTAGAAATTACAATGATAAGAAAAATAATACAGAAAGAGAGAAAAAAGGTCATTAAAGAACTGGCTAAATTTGAAAAATTGGCGGTCGTGAAGCGAACATGAATCGTAAATGTGAGAAAAAAATTGGTCCTAAGAAATAAATGAAGAAAGAAAAAAAATTGAGATGAGATATCAAGTTGTGAATGCAAATTTAGCTGCTATAAAGCTGCACCGCTACGAGGTAGCTTCGTAGGGTCGGCTCATAGAGCTGAGAAATGGACTGGCGCCATTCGAAGCATGAAACCGGTTGCGATTGTGTTTTCCGAGAGTGGGACTCGGGCTGTTACGGCCCCGATCAGGAACAATCAGATTGCCGTCATTGTCTTCGATGATCAATTCACCAGCTTGGGGGACGTGTGGGTATTCGGCAGTATCCATCGAGCTAGCATCGTCAAGGCTTGCCATTTCTTCCCGTTTTTGGACAAAGTTGCTATCCACACGTGTAACAATCGGCCGTCGACCAAGCCCCTCCCGCCATAGATACTGATCGCCAGCCAAGTCGGTATCGCTATCGTCATCGTGTTCGGACGTTGGGCTCTGAGGTGGAGAACGGTAGTTCGTCTGTGCCGAGGGCCCCCGGATTGATTGATCGTCATCCAGATAGCTATTAAGGATATCCCTCTCGTCCTCATCAGACGATTCAGCATCCTGAACTCCCGAGAAGAATTGATCATCTGCGGTTGATGCACGTTTATCCTCGTATCCCTTCATGTCCCGATATTGATACTTGAGCGAAGCTGCACTATCTCTAAGGGAAGGAATACGACGTGTGGATTGGCGAGAACTTGTAAGTCGGCCGGATAACCAGGACCCCTCCGAATCAATTGATGCCATAGATCGGATCCTTTCGTGGCCGAATGAGTTTCGGCTGGACGTTTCGGAGAAATGGCTGGACGCGTGGCCGTATCGTTCAATTATATCGCCTGTGCTAGAGTATGGAGACTTGTTACCTGTTCTCTTGGATGGGCGTCGAGCCTCAGATAAGTTTCTACTCAGAGAAGCGGATGGTCCAACCCGGGACGGGCTGAGAGGGACCATTTTGACCTCGTTCTGCATATCTTCAGATTTATACTCATGAGGAACCGGTATCGCGATCTGTGATATTCGAGGAGTAGGAAGGTCTGGCAGATATTGGTCGCTCGGAGCTCTGGAGCCTGCGGAACGCGGTGTTGGCGATTGTAGAAATGTTCGTGGCATCAAGGATGTGCCATTGCGAGTGGTGGCGCTTCCATTAACAGACATCTTCTCTTGTCCATTGGCTTCCGTGTCTCTTTGGTCTCGGAGCGCTTCCTGCGCCTCGTGTTCCTTCTGCACACGCGCAGCGGTCGCTTTCCTAAAGAATGATGTCCACGCATTTTCCAGAGCTTGGCTCTCCTGAGTATCTTCGGCATCGGGTAGGTTGTCAAGAATGGTCTGATCGCGGGACATCTTGCGTGAGTGGCTTGGAGAGTGATTTACCAATTTCGCCCCGCGTACGAGGGTGGGTGATGGGGGTGGGGATGTTTCGCTATAAACGGACAATCGAACGGCAGTAGCGGTTTCAACGACTGGTGTTTCATTTTCAGATTTGTACGAAACCCGGCCACTGCTCTGAGGCCGCAGCGATGGTACTTGTACCTGGAGGTTTTCCTGAGACGGTCCATGCAACCAAGACATTGGAGTGTGCGTTCCGGACTGAGGCGATTGTGGGATTGATTGTTCTTCGCCATGTTTAGTTGTAGAAGGTACCGCTACTCTTTGTGTCCCAGAAGGGCCCGCGTGGCCATTTTCGGTTGAATGTCCTTGGGTTTTCGCGAATGCCGCTACGGTAGCCTGTTCGTCTTCTGCCCGTTGTTTCGCGGCCCTCTTCTCCAACTTGGCTTGCGCCCGAGCTTCGTCGTCCTTTTGCTTCCGTTCCCGGCGTCTAGCGTCGCGCTCCAGAGCCTCACGGATTCCCCGCGAGTCCAGTTCGTCGGCAAGACCGTAAACTAGGTTTCGCTTAAAAGTCGGCGATTCTTCCACGATCGGCGCCTGGCGATCCTTTCTCCAACCGGATTTGGATTTCTTTCGCTCGTGGTTCGAAGGGTAATCGGGCATCTTCTCGCCAGAGTAGGGATTCGAGGAGAGACGGAGGGTCGGACGCGGGGAGAGAACATCGAAGCTTCGGACCTTGAAAGCGCGGAACGGGGATGTGTGCGATCGAGACGTCATGACGGAATGCAGGGATTCCTGGGTTCGCATGGATAATTCTGATAAGGGTCGGTCGATTTGTTCTTTGCGCGAGAACGGGCGAAATTTGGAATCGGGGCCGTTTTGAGTTCTTCTCGAAAACGAGCGAAACAATCGTGGGTGTTCTTTGTCCGGCGGAGGGGAGGGATACTCGGAAGGAAAGGTCTGAGCCTTTCCGGGCAAATTGCGCTTCCTTGGCCGGTGAGATGACGCTGACGAGTTCGAGCGCCTGTTCTCAGGGGTCGTGAGAGAGAAAGCTTGCTGCGATGGTGGAGGGGTTTGGACCGGAGTTTGCAACTGTGTGACTGGAGTTTGTGTTGGGGGAGCCGACGCCATTTCAACATCGCGAGCGTTTGGCGGCGTCGAAGGTTCTACAGCCGTGTTATTCTTCCTTCGCGATGCCGCCCGCCGAATTGACCGAAGCGTCTCATTTCGTCGTTTCGACTTAGAAACGCTGCGGATTGATGGAGTGCGATTTCTTGCAGAAAAGTCAGGCTCGGAAAGTGAGCCTTCGTTGATATTGTTCGTAGGTCTTTTGTCGCCCGAGTTGGTCTTTGACCGCTTCTTCCATGGCCATATAGCCATTGCGGGCGTCGCTGAAGATAGTCCCGATTCAGATGCTGAGAGGGTTGGTGGATGAGGAGGGGAAACCAGGTGGGCGAAGATATGATATAATAAATGCGAGACCCTCGTGGCCCAGGGCCCAGTTGCTTAAATTGGCTTTGCGACGTGGTCCGGAGAATTCAAGGAATGTGTCGAGTCGCATACATGGATGGTTTGGACACAACAAAGTAAATACAGGTTTTGAGCGGCGAGAAATTTTGACGACATCCAGCGATACGGATGCCGCTCCTTTCCTTTCGATTAGTCGATATCAAGGGTCCGGATGGAGAAGCTGAGCGACGTGAAGAGCGTAATGGCGGCTGCAGTGGCAGCACCGTGCTAGTCTATCCTGGCTGCGGTTTGTTAGAGGAAAGAGCCCGGAACTGCGATAATTTGGCACGGCTCACCGCTCAATCTCGGTTTCTTTTTTAATTTAAAATTGCGTTGTTATCGTTAAAAGGCTGATAATGTCGAGTTATAATCTTCCATGTGACTCGCCGGCCGAAACACAAAGGAAATTGGGAGCGAGGGCGATGGCGATAATCGTGAGTGGTGTGAAGAAAATTTGAAGACGGTTTTTCGAAGTAAAGTTCAGTCTCAAGCGGATGTGCTCTGATCGGGTGCAGCACGAGAATCGTTTACATTAGCAGCCTCAACGAAGATGGAATACTCAAAAATTGTCGGGAGGACAGCACAGAGGGGAAAGAGGAAAACTCGGAGGGAACCAGGGGTAAGGGTATGAAGGAGGACCCAGTGCTATATTTATCGGGGTGGCAACCAAGCACCCACAGAATGGACAGTCCCGACAATTGGCGGCCAGCCCACACTCGCACAAAGCACACGCAAACCCGCACCCAAGTGCCTAATGTTATTGTAAGGTGTGGTTGTGTCTCAGCCTGCTTGGTGGGCCGGAGCAAGGAAGAGCTCAGAATGTTCTCAGGACGCCTGCGAGCTTGTCCAGGAGACAGGCTTGCAGCGGGGACAGGTGGAGATTCAGACAGAAGAATCTGCAGATATCTCTCCTTTGTTCAACCTGTCGCGACGACTGACGGAATACTATCACGGCCGATGAGGGGTTCAGGAGGGCGGCCTATTCTCTTCTGCCAGTAAAACACTGAAGTTGACCTCGTGGCCTCATGTCAAAACAGTTGCGGGCTGTGCAACTGCCCACTCGTTGAAGGAAATAATGGCTTGAACGAGCAGTTTTTGGTCGCAGTGGTCTTTGAGTCTGTGAGGTGACAGCAGAGAACACGTTAATGCTGGCCTTGCATAAACGAAGCCAGGTACATGTGCTGTACCTGCCTTCTCCCTCCCGACGGGGTGTGGTAGATGTGGTAGATACGGCGCAGTGGTGGTACTTTATGGTCGAGCCGATGAGGGAAGGAGAGCTGAGATCAAACACTCAATAATCTATTAAAAAACCCTTGGAAAACATGAGCGGCGTAATGTTAATCGAATGGTAAAATGGCACAATGATCAAGTCGGTCAGGGCTTCTCGCCGCTATTTTGCAAGAGAATGAGGTTTGCGCCTTGATTCTCCTCGCTTTGTGGCAATGCGACAATACTTGTGGTGTTGGTCGATAATGAGCTGAGAAGTCTCCCTGGCTCATGAGCGCATTACTTGACTTTAGATGCATGGGAATCCTGGGATCCCGTGTCAAAAGCATTTCTTTCAAGGACACCACTGCAACAGGTCAGGGAAAGTAGAGCCGGTGGAATTCTTCGGACATGGAGATAACTTCATGCGAAATGCTCTTGAGGTCTCGTACGGGCACCGGTAGATCTGGCGCTCCAGTGTAATATTGTGTATGCGAAATTATATTTTATATTCTCAAGATTCCGATTTTTAATAATGGGGTCCACGATAACCAAATTCTCGGTCTTTGAAACATTCCCGCATCTCTGGTCTGCACTGTTGGATCCTCAATGGAGGGGACGCGAGGAGTTGGCAATGGCGATCTTTGATTCGGCATCTGCCGCCGGCCAATGGTATGACGTTGTGCAGAAGGGCAAGGGCACAATAGGTCTTCTCCTTCGCCCTCATCTCTGCCTTCTCGATGCCCGACAAATTTTTGGTTGGACGAGAAAAAAACCCACATGCATCACGAGAGTGGGTTTTCCCTGGCAATTGAAGCGAACATTTCGGCAGGTTCAAGTTCTCCCAGCTGTCCGGGTTTCTACCCAACTCTCGAGATTTCGCAGATCCTGGGCGCTCGGAGGAAGAAGGCTGAATTGTGGAGGTCCGCTTTATCGAGATGTGATCAACAAGAATCGTGACCTAGCAACGTTTGTGGCAAAGGTTGATTTTAGATTTCATGTCCACGGAGTTGCGACGACTAAAAGAACGGACCCTAATGGATCTGTCATTAAAACGCCATGCTAATGAGATCGAGATAATCGAGGCGCCACCGACAAACTAACGCTTTTGCACCTGTTTTGATACATTGGTGGCACGGCGGAATGATTGGCCGAGATGAAGCTCCAAATCCAACCATAATCTCACCTGGTACGAGTTCCACAACGAACAATGTTGGTTTTTTCCTCCATCAACTCTCAACATCGGCAAAAAGTGCCTGGCTTCATCCTCACATGATCGCGATATGATTGAGATGTAAGACCACTAAGTTGATTGGGCATTCGTCCAACGAAATAGGGCCAGTGTTGGTGTGAGCCAGGGAACGAAACTTGCAATTAATTATATTTTCGTGGTGGGACAAGCTTCCAATATCAAGCGTCAATTGCGATCCGAGACTGCATACCACCGTTATTGGGTATCCGCAATAGTTGGTAAGATGGGATTGTCCCAGACAATGGGATTGCAGTGGGTACACCAGAAGTTTCAGCCTCGCTCTGTGTTTCCGTTTATTGAAAGCGCTCCGCGGCTGCTTTTTCTTTCATCCAAAGCCGCTCCGTCATCGATCGATGCTTTTGTACCTTAGTTCTCGTAGCAACCTTTTCTTTTGTGTTCCAGCGAGCCGGCTGGTGGAGACGATAACTTGCGGATCCAAGTGTCTGCCCCTTGCATATCTGATGCCCGAATGACTCCTTCAAGCGTTCCTGCAGCAGAATATTCTGCCTGAATCCGAAAGTCGTGATCCCAGTCCAGTGGGCTTTGCCCTGGCATGCGAGGAATTGACCAAGACTTCATAATCGTGGTCTCGGGTGGAATCGCGCGCGCGGCCATCAAGTCTCGGGAGCTGAGCCAGCTCGTGACGCTCGCCTACGAAAACAGCAGATGATTTGCAATGTTTGATGATTCGCAACGGTGGGCTTTTCAATTCTCGCGAAGTTTCTAACAATCATATACTAGTTAGAGACTGTAGATTTATTTGCGCATGCATGTATTATGATACAGTTACGTAAGACTTTAAGTCCTCTATGAAAATTGATGAGCTGTGGTTGCAACCTTGATGTTATTGGGGATGCTTTGCAAATAGCCAGTCTCGTGAACTAAACCAAACAACCGGCAAATAGCTTCGTCGTTCTAGAATTCTGATCTAGTCAACTCTTCGACTCTTGACCTCAATCTGATTTCGACTGATGACAGATACGCTATCAACACATCGAAGGATATCGACAATGCATATGCGCGTGTCTCGATTGAGTCGCGTATTAAGAAGCTTTATCAGGCATCTCAATTCATATTCATCCTAGTCACTCACCATTACACGCTGCTCATCCGATTCTTCATGAGGTTTTCGCGTGAACAGAGGGACCTAGGAATTGTACACCCGCCATTACTCTAACGACGGCGTAGCTCACAAAGCACGAGATCGTTTTCGCCTTAAGCCCGGCCAGCTTAGCTCGCCACGATCACAGGAGAAAATATGAGGTTCCTCGAGTTTTTCAATAAGCACATGCTGCTCAATGGTCCTCTACATTCGACTTTCATGCAACTTTCAATGCTTAAACCCATTAATATATCGGAACACCCGCCTTTGACGCAGCGCAATCCAGCCTACCACCCCTGGTCTCCCAAACACAGAAGATGCTCAAATCATGTATACAATCCCAGGATCACAATCGAGGAATGGCCTAGGTTCTTCTCCGAAGTTGAACAACGATTGGCTTCTCACATAAATCAAGATGTATGTATGGTTTTTGAATTCCCCCGGCACCGCTTTGAAAAATCCGTAATCGATCCTCTGTCGTCCCACTTTATTTATAACAACGAGTGTGGATCTAATTCTCCTAAAATGTGCACAGTTTCCTGGTTTACACGACAGTAATAGTGATCATGAACAGGAATTTAAAACATTCTGTGAAAGAGAAATCAGTACAGATGTTTCCGGCCTAGAGCGCATTGCATTTGAACTACCTTGCTCACAACTTACCTCTGCCCTATGCGGCATCGACCCCCCAAAGTTTCTTGCTAAATCTGTTAGAAAGGGTCACGGATACAAAACCCTTGTATTTCAGTCCAGGGAAGCTGACACCAGTAATGGATTTGTATCGGCATACTACAATCCATCGTTGCTTTCTCTAGCAGATGGAGACTTCGCCCACGTCTTTGGTGACGACCTTCAGCACCAATCAAATAATCTATTATACGCGGCTATACAAGAAGTTTTCAACTATATTAAACAGAAAAACCACAAATATGGGATAATTTCAAATCTCGTATCTACTCGCATCCTGAGACGCATTAAAGATCCATGGGGTTCTCAAAGAGGTGTCATCGATTATTCGCGGGACATCGTTATTGAATGTTCGCCGGAGATCAAATGGAATGATCAAGGCCCCCGATCCTCCCTTGCTGCTTATACATTTACAGCGTACGAAGCCTATCTGCAACCTCAATTTTATAATAAAGATTCCGCAACGGCGAGAGGGAATATCTGGAAGTTTGATGAGGTAGAACAACTATCAGTCCCGATTGCTGGTCTTTCTTTATTCGGTGTTCCAGTTAGAGACACAGAAAAGCTGGTTTTTATCCCAGGAGAGGTATTGCTGGAAGGCACCCGTGATAGTGAGGCTACGGTTTGGGGTGAGATGCTTTTAAAGGAAAATAAAACCGCGGTGAGGGTAATTCTCAAGACCTATGACTGCTTGCGATACCCTGAACAAGCAGAGATGTATTTCCGAGAAATCAAGATGTATGCTGAATTAACTTCCTCTATTTCCTTGTTTGGTTTCATTTCGTGTTAACAAAAGAAAGCAGATACTCCAAACTAGCATCGCTCCAGGGCAAATTTATACCACGATTATATACCCACGGCATTGTTAAAAACCAATGGGGTGTCTTGGTTTTAGAACCCTGCGGTGTTGCCTTTCGACACCAATGGGTTTCGAATGCCAAAGAAGGAGCTAAAACGGCGCTGGAGGCTATACACAAGTGTGGTATTCTTCACGGAGATATATCATTCAATAATGTTGTACACGAGAAGAAAGCGAATGGGACTGTTAATGTCAGGTTAATCGATTTTGGTAAATCGGTCTTAGCCTCGGATATCGAGGCTCCAGATTTCAAGAAAGAAATGAGAAAGTTGGAGGTTCTGGGACCACGAGAACGGCCTTGGGGACAGAGACACGGGTTGAGATCAGGGCCATCTTCGGAGCCTGATCCGAAGCCAACCTCTAAACGAGCCCGAAAAAAGGCTCGCAAAAGAGCTCTAGAAGAGGCTCAGGAGCAATCCCGGGAAAAGGCCCAAATAGACGCCCAAGAACGACTCGAGAAAGTAAAACTGCGGCTAGAGCTTGTACAATTTTCTAGGCAAATACCCCAAAGAGAGCGAATGAAACAGACAAGCCCAGCCAAAGAATCTGTTCTAGATCAAGTGATAAGTGACAAAAGTTCGAAAGAGAAGACCTACAATTATCATCGGAAGAACGAGGCCCCGGGTTGCGGCTGGAATTATGAGGAGTGAATGAAAATTTCGAACTTGGTGTTAGACAGAAGGGTGTTACTTTTACATGGCTTTGAATAAAAGACTAAAGCTGGGTGCACAATATATCGATACACGGACTGCCCTGGAATAGATTTTTTTTTTTTTNTTTTAAAGGAAATACTATAGCATTAATTGCATATTTCAATTGTCCATTCAAATTTCCGCAGACATTTAGTGTAGACGGGGAAAGTGTTGTTGTGGTTGGGAGCTCGGGATTGTTCACCAAAACAAGCCCTGCTTGCATCACCATCCTCCTCAAGAGACCAACTTCAACCTCACCAATTCACATCTGTTCCCATCAACCCCTCGTCCCGCCAATATCACATCCGACAATAGCTGCCAATAACGCAATCTCAAACTATCCACGACACTCAATCCAGCGTGCAGTTCTTAGCTACTACCTTTTCAGCATACTCTAGCACTCCAGTTGTCCTTCCCCGCTGTCATCGAGCTTCCTGCAGGCCTTGCCAGCCAAGCCTTTTTCGCCCTTACAAATCACATAACCATCCTTCCTGTCGAGCTTCCCTTCGTCAATTCTCCTTTCTTCTCTGTACCTGATCCTTCTCGCCAGCTGTTTCCTGAACATCTCGAATATCGTGCTATATCAATAGCACCCCGCCCGCTCACGAGACCCACTTCACCAGCTTTACTCCTTTCCTTATCTAGAATCTGGCAAGATGATGGAAGTAGACTCCGAGACCAAGACACCAGCTCCAGCATCCCTACCCGATGCTGTCGAAATATCGACTTTGGATTCCTGGATAGATCAGCTGCTAGGATGCAAGCAGCTCGCGGAGGCTGATATCCTAAGACTGTGCGACAAGGTATGTACCATGCCATCACCCCTTCATCGAAGCGTTTCCCCCCGGTCTTATCGACCGCGATCCTGATTCCCGACGTTTTACTTTGACACGGACTTTGATCGCTGACGCCATTCGATTCGGTAATATAGGCGCGGGAGATCCTACAGGATGAATCTAACGTGCAACCCGTGGTATGTATTGCCTACCCTCGATATATCGATTGCCGCGCTCGTATCTAAACCGTTCGCCTCTAGCGGTGCCCTGTGACGGTGTGTGGTGATATCCATGGCCAGTTCCACGATCTGATGGAGCTTTTCAGAATCGGAGGAAGCTGTCCGAATACCTCCTATTTATTCATGGGTATGTTGCGGTGCTTCACTTGACCCCGGATTCACGTACTGATTCGAACCCTATCTAGGTGACTACGTCGACCGAGGATACTACTCTGTCGAAACTGTTACTTTACTTGTTACTCTCAAAATCCGTTTCCCCAACCGCATAACCATCCTCCGAGGCAATCACGAATCTCGGCAGATTACCCAGGTCTACGGTTTCTACGATGAATGCCTACGAAAATACGGCAACGCGAACGTTTGGAAATACTTCACCGATCTTTTCGATTTCCTACCTCTCACCGCATTAATCGATAATCAGATCTTCTGTTTGCACGGCGGTCTATCTCCCAGTATCGATACGCTCGACAACATTCGCGCGTTAGATCGAATCCAGGAGGTTCCACATGAGGGTCCAATGTGCGATTTGTTGTGGAGCGACCCAGATGACAGATGTGGGTGGGGAATCTCGCCAAGAGGTGCTGGATACACCTTTGGCCAGGATATCTCGGAGGCTTTCAACCATAACAACGGGTTGACGCTGGTCGCCAGAGCACATCAGTTGGTTATGGAGGGGTACAACTGGTCGCAGGATAGGAATGTTGTTACGATATTCTCAGGTATGGCAACTTACAAACATCACGTGAACATTGAATGAAACGGCAATATTTGGGTCGCTAACCAGGTAAAAAATTTGTGACATAGCGCCGAATTACTGCTACAGGTGTGGTAACCAGGCTGCCATTATGGAGATCGATGAGCACCTCAAGTACACGTTGTATGTACTTACCCCTCCTCGGGCTAACATTCCAATTATATGCTAACATGCCTAAAACTAGTTTACAATTCGACCCTTGCCCGAGAGCCGGCGAACCAATGGTCTCAAGGCGAACACCTGACTACTTCCTCTAAGCTAAATAAAAAAAACTCCCTTTGAGCCCTTTTGTGGAACAAATGTTTATAAACCTGACATTGGAAAGCAAATATGGCCTATGTTGTAACGACAGTTTTCGCGATATTTTCCTTTTGGCCCGCACGCCCTTTTTTCTTCCCCGCGAAAAGATCTTTGTAAACAAAAGAGACTTCAGAGCAGCTGTCAATCGTGAACAACCTTTTGGGTTTAGACAATAAACCTCGCTTTGAATACTTGATCGTATTTGGATCTCTAACGACTCATGCTATGTTTTGGCGGACATAACTGACATTTTCTTGTCCGCTAGCTGTACACTGTTATCTTTCCTTTCTCTTTCTTTTGATTATGCCCCCCTCCAGTACCTAACGTCCGATGGGAAACCCTATCTAGATAGTTAATGAAGCGTTGGATTTTTAATTTTTAATTTTCTATAATTAGCCCGTTATTTTGGGAGGGTGCGGGGTGACGTATCGATAGCGGGGGTTAAGATTGTTCGCGTATCGATTTAGCCTGGGGCCTTGTGGGTAGGTTACATTACTCACCTGGCCGCCGGATAAACGGACGACTGGTGGGCTAGAGTTTGAGACATATGCTCTATTGCAATTGGTGAGATCATACCGTTGTATATTATGTCCATATATGCGTCGCATCGGTATATGTACAAAGTCAAAAATGGTATTGAAATCCTAGGTACCATGAACACCTCGCCCATGCAGACGAAATCGTCTATGATTCGAGCGATAGAAAGATATCTTCAAATATACTGTTTACCGTTCAACGATCTTCACCTCATCGGTTTGAACTGCTTCGTCCTCGTCCTCACTACTATCCAGATACTCTCCTTCCTCTCTCCGTTTCTTCCTCCATTCCTTCTCTCGTTCCTTCTGTAAACCCTCCTCTCTCTTCCTCTCATGTTCGTCATATTCATCCCGCGCATCAACCCATCTTTCCTGCACGTCCATCACCCCGCCTACCGCGTCCCCCCACCGCTCTCTCATTGCTACCGTCCAAATCCCATCCCCGGCTCCCTCTGCTTCGCCGAAAGCGTACCCTCCCGCACGATCGATCACTTGGAGTAAATGTGTCATTGAGGCTTTATCTTCCACCGCTAGGGTTTCGAAACCTACAAGGCCGAACCCTTCTACCAGATCACAAATCGCTTCATTCAATTTTGAAAACCTCTTGGATCCTTGTTCGGATGATAAGTGCGGTAGGATATGTGATAGATCTTGTACTTCGGTGTAGAAGTCTAGGTTGAACAGGAGGGGGCCGTGGGATTTTAACAGGTCCATTTTAGATAGTACGTTGATGTGCGGGAGGTTTAGGAGGAGCATGGAGCGGAGGACTGTAAGGAGGATTGAAATGTATTGTGAGGGGGAGGAGAGATGGTGGGAGTCTAGGAGGTGAATTACTACTAACTATTCTATCTGTTAGTCCTATGATGAACGGTGAGTGCTTGTGAGAGGGAATGTGAGTATACATACGCGATACCCCAACTTCTCGAGCTTTGCAAATATATTTCGAAGAGAGTTATGATGTGTGAATAGTTCGACTTGACCAGGACAGTCGAATAGGATATAATCCTCTAAAGTTGACCAGACCGTTAGCATCTGTGAATGTGAATCTCGTATACTATCGAATGAATCGTCGCGTACGACCAAACTGGATTAACCCTTCCTCCAACCACTCCATATTCTCCTCCAGCTCCTCAAGAGCATAGACAATCCCGCCATTAGGACCTAATTTGTTCTCCTCCATAATCTCGTCGAGGGTGATCAGATTCCGAACGTCAAGGGCGCACGGGTATGGTGTCGCATCATTCGCAGGATCCAAGTTCACGATCTGACATTTACGCCCTATCGCGGACATGAACTGGTGCACTATATATTCGGAACAGTGGTATTTAGCTAACCAGATTGTAAGATGGGAATATAGTTTAGAGGGACGTACTACCAGCGCAGTATGTCGACTTGCCACATCCTGGGGGACCTATTACGAGCTTGACGGGGAGATATTAGCATTTGATACGGAATGGAGAGAGATGTATGACGCTCAGGAGTAGGTGTAATGCGCACCTGAGCGAAGGGCATGGCTTCTTCCTGGTAGGAATTTGCGTTATTGTGATGCTTTTCGAAGAGTCGTCGATAGATTTAGTCGATGAGCCTGAACTTCGGATATAAGATTTCTTGCAAGCGATCTTGAGTGAGGTTTCCTATATCAACACGGCAGGCTCAAGTCGATTACTAACACAATAATGAGAACACGAGTTAACGATTTTGCGCAGTACCCTGTAGACTAGAGGAGGGTTTATTGATAAATATATCAGAATAATGAGTATTCATATATTTGAGATAGTATTGTACATTAAATCGCTTATGTAAAAGACCGCAAAGTTCGTGATATCTTCAAAGCCACCGATCCCGAAATAAAACGCCTAACCCCCCCAAAAAAAAAAAAAAACCATCAAAATCAATGACTCCGACTATAAATATTCTTCAAAGATCATTACATATAACGCCCCACATGGTCATGGTCCAATTTTGCCATTTGTTGCTTCAGGTAGTTGACCTTGACTGTGCTGTTAAGATGGTCATGGAACAGGAATTCCACGGTGGCATGTAGAGGCTGGTCAAGCGACCAGTCTAAATTGAGATCCCTCCAGGGTTGTGAAACATTTTTCGATACACTATTCATAACAGTGTCCGCAAGTTGATTCTTTTTCATTTCTGCAAGTTTCTTCGCAACTAGTAGCCCGACCATGATGGTAGTTTGCAGGCGACCTATACTGCTGGGTTCCTGAACTGTTGATCTCCCATCCGTTAGACCTAGCAGAAACTCAACTCCAGGATACGGATTATCCAGTTGTGTGATTGCTACTGCGGCCCCGAAGCCACTTCGGGGGTTGTCCCATAGGGTATCAGCTTGAGCGATCAATCTCCTGCCTACGGCGGTAGTGTCTGGGTGGAGGTATAGCCACTTTGTTGTTTGCCACAGAACCGATGTTACTGATGTTGTGGGTTTGGATAGCTTTAGGCTCAAATCCGCTAATTCGTCCCTTGGAAGCAAGCGTGTGGTCTTCATAGATTGCTCAAACTCCGAAGGCTTCCTGTTGGCTGGGTCTTTGAGCATCAAGAGATACGTTAAGAATTTCGCACTAACATCTGGTATCGTCGGGTAGAGTTTGCTGAGACTCGTCAACAAATCTCTTAACTGTTTTATCGCTTTGGCGAATTCGCCAGCATCGTAGAGATTGGCGATCCACTGGAACGGGATGATCGGGCTTGAGGATATCAGAAGCGAAGCGGACAACCAAGAGCGTAAGGCTCGATTCTTGGGACAGCCGGCATCAACATAATTCGCATCATTTTTGATCAGGTGCCATATTTCAAGACCTCTGTCGGGGAATTTTGATGCAGGTTTGCCCTGTTGGTATACCATATCCGTGACATGAACACGGGCAGCCTTGGTGGCTAGGTCGATGGTGGCCGTGCCTTCAAAGTAATGCTGCCTGAACATATCCACGGGGTGTCTGTCCGCAATATCTCGACCGTCTAGAAGGCTTCGTAAGTTATGATGCTGGTCCCTTGACTCTGGGAGGTCAGTTAGGACTTTGAATATGTGATTATCGGCTCTGTTTGCGTAGGCATTGTGGATATTGGTGGGTGGACGGATATCGCTAGGATGGCGTGAGTCGTCAAGAGTCTTGCGAAAGGAGGAGTTGATTTCATTCAGTAGGGTTTTCGACTCTTTGTCGGTAAGAACGGGGATGTTGATGAAGTCAGACAGTCTTTTTATTGGCGACCTAAACGACAGCGGCTTGGGCTTCACGAGGGCGTGAAGGATGGCTTCCGCATTCGAGCCCCGGAGTGGTTTCATGACTGGGTGTCTATATGTTCGAAGTCTGGCATCGCAAATACAATTTCTCCGCCCGCGGTGTTAATATAGCGATGATGGAGTTGAAGATGACGCTGACAGACAGGGTGGAGATGCTCGACCAGGCTAGTTCCACTTAAGCTGCTTTGGGGGTGCGATAAATCTTCGCAACAACACGAACCTTAAGTTTTCAAACTTCAACCGCGACACCCAGCGCTCGACATCGCCAGATGGTCTTCTGTCGGTGATGCTGCTTCTCCTGCGAACCTCATAATCATGGTTCGCGTGAAGCAGCGCTACGTCCTCTTCTCGATCCTTTACCCGGCAGCTTCCGATGGCGACAACGACAACTTTGCGCCCTCCCTTCCCCAATCCATGGCGTTTCAACAACCCTCCCCGGCAAACCTCACGCGTACCACGTTAGCGAATTTGATTCGCAACTCTATTAGCTTGAACTTTGGCGATTGGGGCATGGGACAAGCTGGAGGCTTTGCTGGTAAGTCCAATTTCAAGGAAATGTATGGATCTCGATGTCACGAGCTAACTTGGTTTGCAGTTAAATACTTCTCCCCCGCAACATCGACTGGCATACTACGTATCACGCGCGATAACTATCGTCTTCTCTGGGCCGCCCTTACTCTTATTCAGGAACTATGTGGTCGTCCAGCCGTTATTAAAGTTGTACGAGTTTCTGGTACAATCCGAAAAGCCGAACTGGAAGCCGTAAACCTGGCAGAAGAGACAATACGGAGGGTGAAAAGAGAAGAGAAAAACATACGTTATTTGAAGAAAAGTCGAAAGGCTACGGCTGGAAAGGCGCCACAAGTTGCAACTGTGGAAGAAGTCGACGACGAAGAAGATGAAATGATCGTGGATATAGCCGACAGCGAAAACGACGACGACGACGACGGATAAACTTCTATTGTTTTCCAAAAGAGAGATCCTCAACATATATGGCGTGTACGATACTATTGTGACTTATACTATTAAACGATATCCAGAATAAAAAATTTATTTAATAAGTATTCAAAATAATGATCTTGCTATTTGCTCCACATTGCTTGACAAAAACTTGATGTTCACATGCTAAAAGCCCTATAGACATCTGAGATATACGGAATACTTTCTTATCCGTACGCCTGACTCCCATTCTGTTCTTCTTGTATAATCCTTTCATCTAAATCGCTCGTCTCGGGGCCCTAAATCACAAAGCGAACCATGTTTTTAGCTAAGAGAATGGTTATCTCATCTGAGATGCTTCGTTGGTGCATGGCAGTGCGAGTGAAACCCTGCACTTGAAGAGCTTGTCTGAACATCTTTTGAAAACTGCCGTGCTGCCTCTTTTCGATCTCAGAAATTTTCTCAAATTGCAGTGAGCTAGCTTTCTACTCACGATTTATAATCTTGCAGCTATTTTCATTCTCTCTTTGCGTTCAAACTATTTGTCGGCTGAAATATATGAGTCATACGTGTATACCTAGGTATATTGTATTGCGGGATCTGCATGTATTAGGCTCGAATTTAACTGGATGATCTATGTAGGACCGTTGGATCGATATCTACTGCTTATCGATATTCTCTGTGTATGGCTGTCGATTCATTCATTTTTGTACATATTAATGAACAAGAGACTTTCCTTAGAAAGTACGACTAGTATATTTGGTAATTAAAATTTTAAAAGAATACTAATGTTGCCGCTGCAAAATGAAAATGAGAATTTCAATCTACTGTTGGAGAAGCTTCACGAAATTAGAATATCAATTCAAGGAAACTATGGATCGTTCACGTGGGAAAGCTTTATTCACAAGGAAACTACCCTGGGTATTAGAAACTTTAATATAGCTGGATATCACAGACCAGAGTTTTTGATAACTGATGCACGTGAATTCATAATAAGACGATATTGTAGACCATTACTTTCGGGTCAGAGAGAACACCATTCCTACCAAAGAAACGCCGCGTAAACGACTTTCCAAACCCAACAGCTAAATTATAAACCCTCTTTTTGCTCGTCTGTTTTTTCTTCCTCAATTTTTAAGCACCAACTTTGAGCGCCTGACCAACGAACGCATCAACGAGGCTATCTTGCTCAACTGGGGGGACAAATCCTTTGATGAGACCAGTTTCCAAATCCCTGATGATGCCTTCGCACTCGCAAACACCATCCCCATAGAATCCCTTGAGTTTCCTCAAACCGTCAAACACTTTGGTGTAATTTCCGAAGAACTCGTGATTTCTCACATCCCGTCCTTCTTCCGGTCTCTCAACTAATCCGTGACCCAAGGTAACAACCTTGAAGCCATTGATGAACATCGAGTGAGCATCTACATACGGGCTGGGAAGCAAGAGAACAGAGTACACTGCCTCACATGCCTCCTTTGTCGGGGCCACAATGTCCGATGGGAATCTCCAGACGCCACCGTGGTTAATTGGGTGCCATGGAGTGACCTTCATGTTTCCGATCTTGCAAAGCTCAGTCTGCCCGTTAATCTTGGTCTTAACGACGGCACTAACTTCAGCGGGCCCCTTTGCGGTCAAAAGGGTATTTCCGCGTTGGAGACTGTCCATTCTCACCTGCTTGCCATCCGCCAATGTGACGAGGCAGTCACCGGTAAAGCAGACGCCGCCTCTGACATTATACCTACTCATGCTTACTAATTTTGTCCTGGGAGCTGCTGATGCTGAATGTGAGCTGCTACCACCAAACCATCTGTTTCCGCTTGAATAGTTAGCCAAGGGTACAGCGCTGGGCGTTGGTGCCGGTAGCTTGTCGAACTCTGCATCTGCGAAATCTCTCGATTGGGTGAAGAGCGGTGAGTTTTGCCCGTAGATTTGCAACCCAGGGTCTTTGAAGTTGTTGCATCGCTGCATTTGGTGGGCTCGGGCGAGGGATGGGAAGTAATGTCGTCCCCATTTGGTCCATGCCTTTGCGTCTGAAACGGCGAGAATTACCTCACCGCTGATATCGGTTCCGAGGGCTTCAGCCGCGGTGTGGCCTTGGAGGTTATCAGTAACATCTTTGGCTTGCACTGTGAAGACCTTCTTCGAGACAGCGAGCTCCTTATTGAGGTCATTGCCGTGTTTGTTGGAAGTTCTCTGACAGAGACTATAGATTTCAGTGACGAGGTTTAGCCTGTGCAAGTGGTATTGGAAATCCTTATTGGTATCGAATATTTGGGGGGGTAGGTCGCCGGTCACAGCCACGTTGAGTGCCTCTTGGGCATCCCATGGTTTGGCGACAAGCGTGATGATAATATCTTCAGACTTTGGTGGGGCCGCTGCGTTCTTTGGGTCAATTTCGATGATGAAATCTCGGGACTGGCCGTATTGAAGATCACCAATATCAATTTTTGCGCCCCACGAAGACTCTATGAAGGGGAACTCTCCGCGAGCTTTCTTGACTTTCGTTCCATCAGGAACCTCGATATTTAGATTGCAAGCGGTGGCGTATGTGGAGAATAGATTTGCCAGAGCATGAACAAACACGGTGCCGACCATACCAGCATCAGGAATGAAGCCGTAGTGTCCACCACCAGTTCGTGCGATATCACTCATGAGAGCAGAGTCGAGATCGTACCCGAATCCGAATCCGTTGATGGCGAAACGGGTATCCGGATGGGACTCCAACCATTGTTGGAGCATGGGGATATGACCCCGTGGGGGGTTCACGTTGGGCTGACCGTCGGTGAGAATGAAAAGACTGGCCAGGCGACCTTCGCTTTTCTTCGCTGTTGTCGAAGAAGACGAAGAGCCTTCGGGTTTGTGCTGGAGATCATGGAGTAGGTTCATGCCCATTTTCAGGCCATCCCACAGGTTTGTGGAGGCTTTGGGCTGCAGTTTGTCGACGCTGCTATTCAGCGCGGACTTTCCAGCAGTATCAGACTGTTTGAAGTCCGTGATGAGCTGAATTTTGAATTATCAATATATTAGCCATGCGTTCGATCAACCTATCTAGATGGTTAATGCAAATGCAAATATTAATGCAAATGCAAAAGGGGTTCTGATACATACCTCTGCTCTGGTATCGAACGCAACGATGGCCAATCTATCCTCATCATTCAAAGTGGCGATAATCGTCTTCATGGCATGCTTCACAACATCCAGAATCGTCAATCCGGTATCTTCTTTCGCCTTTCCGTCTTCGCTTTGCGCCGGAGCATTCATCTCCATCGAACCGGAGACATCGATAACGCAACACAAATCGAGGGGTGCTCGCTTGAAACCTCCCTTCTCGACCTTCTCAGGTTCGCGGGGTGGGATCACGGTGACGAGTAACGTATTGTCGCCGTGCTCGGAGATGTCGAGCTTGACTCCGGCGGCTTCGGTCGCCTCGTACGATGGAGGAGCTTCGACTTCGACCTTCATTGTGAGTATCTCTAACTAAACTGATGATATGGTAGTATACGGTGGTTCGAAAGGAATGTAGAAATATAAACTTATATGATTATTTGGCTGGCCAGTAGAATATCTACCATTTGCATTTATTACCAGAACGAACAGAGGAGAACTCGACAGCCTTTTTATATTAATACCGATATGATCTGATCAAAGCGCAATTCGCAAGCTTGCAGGCATTGTCGTTCTACTCTTCTATTTGAGTCATACATTTAGGACAATCCAACAGAACTCTGAACAGACACGCAAGAAACTTCGTTCGATTGCGCAGCGCGCTATCGAAGGATTAGCCCGTCATTGACTGTTCTGGACGACTAAAGTGCGCCGGGTTTTCAGCCTCGACGGTTTGGGTTCCTGCGCTTTTGGCAGGCTGTGCAAGCTCGCTTGGTTAATTATATGAACTTTCCAAGAAACCTTGCGGCCCGTCCAATTTTTCGCTTGAACAAGGTCAGCTATGCCGAATAAATCCCCGGGTTGCGCCTGTACCTATTTGACAATTGACAGATAGAGCTGGACAATGACAATGCTCCCTCCAGAACTTTGGATTCTAATCTGTAAACAGCTCCCCAAGGATAGCCTTGAAACATTATCACAATGCTCAAAGTTCTATCGCAGCCTGACCCTCCCATTGGGTTTCCGCTGCGTACGGATAACCAAAGATTCTATTGCTGCGTTTAATGTTGGAGGAAGACTCAGCGAAAACCGGTTCATTGTTAGGTGAGTGTCCTGTATTCAGGGCTATACCATTTATTATATACAGCGAAACTTTCTGATTGCTAATGCGGTAATCTACTTTTTCGAGCAGAACGGCTGTCGTCCCAAACCCTTCCGGTGCGCCAAATGTTAGCGAATATCTAGAGGATCTGAGATCCCATATCGAACACCTCCGTCTATTCCCCAACATTGAAGCCCTCGAATTCAGCTATCAATGCACCAGCGTGGAGCTCCGGGGTCTCCCATTTGCAATCCTCGGTGGGATCGCCAAGCATGCATTTTTTGCAAACCTCAAGGCCCTAACCGTTAGGTTCCAGGAAACATTTATTTTCAATTGGGAAGAAAGTGACTGGCTGGTAACTGACGAAGTCCGACAGAAATTCTCGCCGGAAGTAAAAGAATTTCTGGCTGGTAGAAAGGTCTATGAAGCTGGAGATGAAGCCGGCCTCTACCCACCCTCTCTCAAATATCTTGGTCTTTTGGGTCTTGGCGGGGCGGTATTCAATCTTAAGAACCTCACTGCACCCTCGCCGACCCTTCTCTTCTATAGCCCCGCTCAAACGTCTCTGAAGGTTTTAAATCTTGCTGTTTATAGTCTAGAGTCACACCTAGGCTCCCCACTGGGACCTACCTATCCTACTGTGGAAACTCTTTGGCTTACAATGTATCGGTTTGCTTCTGATCCCGTTCAAATCCTCCAAGAAATCGTCCGGCGGTTCCCCGGATTGACACATTTAAGGATCCGTGTTCTTCAATATGACCGCGCCAATTTACTTAACGTGGACGATATATATGGATGCTTGACTCCTTTGAAGCGGTTGAGGAAAGCAATACTCCCATGGCCAAACTTTCGAGGAACAACAGGCGATTTTGTGGACGAACATGAGAAGCGTGTCCAGGCTCAACTTAGAGAAAGAACCGATGAGTTTGAAGAGCTAGAATATATCGACTTTGTGAGTACAACGGACTGGCGTTTCTGTGACGGTGGATGGAAAGAGAATATTTGTGGGGGTGATAGGAGGAGGAGGAGAAAACTACCCTCTGGTGAGATTTATACCAAGAAGCGAGCTTGCATGGTTGCATGTGCTATACAGAGTTTGAGTTTCCTTCAAGACTAAAATTTTGAACCTCTAATAAAGTGTTATAGAAAATTGCGGCTTGCCAGCACGCGTGGACTCGAGACTAGTATTATAGCCAGAAACAAAGTCGTAAATGCAAAATTGCATAGTATTCAACTGGACAGTAACTAATCAGCTTCCCATTAATATCATATTGTATTTCACGTGGGCGATTCAATGCTTGGGCAGCTGGCAGTTGGGTAAATTCTCTGGGGTACCTTGGATGACCTTGCTTTTTCCTGGAACGAATTTTGTAGCGAACCAATCAGAGAATTGAGTTATCGACCAATGAGATATCGCTTTGAAGTACCCATGCTGAATGTAGATGGAGTATGCTGCACTCTCAATGCAAATATTTAAGAGGGTTTCGCATCGGAGAGAACCTATAGGCTTGTCATTTTGAACTAGCCATCTTCTCTTTAGACCCTAGGCCTCTCTATCTGAATTCTTATTACCTAATATATTATCATAAATGCGATCGCTTTTACGACTGCACACATCGATACATAGATCACGATACCTCATTAGATTGAATTACATTATCAGAATATACCGCACAATAATTATAGACAGTCTCGTTCCTGAAATACAACAGGGCTACCCACAAAAAGTATTCAAGAAACTGGAACTTCGTTTTTGTAATCCGTTACACTACAAGTCGACTAGATCTGCTAGCGCGAGATGTCGAACATGCAAGGCGCCTCTAGCGTCCACCCAAAGTCTCGGGCAGGTAAAATCGAACAGAAAACACAGGATTCGCACAAAGAATGTATCAGTTATTTGTACTTAGTGGATTGGAAGACCTTAAAAGAGGTCAGAGAGATACTCCAAGTAGAACGGAATCTCCTCGCCTCGTAAGTACCATACTAAATTTCCTGTTGATTTCTCTTCGAATTCCTTGTCCAATACTTTCCAGACAATCTCAGTATATTCGCATGGTAAATGAGATCTGGAAATTAAAGAAAAACATCAGTATTGATGATTTCGACGAGATTGAGCGGAATGTCAAAAAGAGGAAACTGGATAGGAAAGACACTATCGTCAAGGCATGCGGACGAATTATCGATGAAAACGAGATTAATAGAAAAGACAACGAAAATTTACCACAGTCTTTGAAAAACACCGACAAGCATTCACACAAAACCTCGTATCGTAATGTAAGAATTTATAGAGAATTAATATATGCTTGCTACTAGCTAGCATAATCTAATACGAGTAGTTGACATCAATTGTTATTCATAATGTAGGTCTAAATTCGAATAGGACTAACCATTGTTAACTTCAATTCATAACACCCTCGCATACACCCTCACCTCCGCTGTTACCTCAATCCCCAACTGAATCGATGGGATGGATACTTACTGTTACTCCCAAGTCACCTCGTTCACCGATTTGGTGCCTAGTACCTCAGTGTAGGGGGTTGTCACCAGCAACTTACGACCGACTTTTGCCGTTTGTTATTTGTTACCCAATGCTCAGGGCTACGCCCGACGACAAGGTTCCAATCAACATTTAAAAAAATCATAGGTATTCTCTTCGAAGGTACGTTTACAGAATGCACTGTGAATTGCATCATTATACTTAACTCTATATATTTTTAGACTCGGATAATCCAGATCGCTGTTTGAGCCTCGAGAAGCAGATGATATGTCCAAAGGCGGTCGAAAATCCGGAACAGAGGCTCAAAGCTGTTTTATCCGATGCTACAGGGCCTACAGCACTCGTTTTCATGGAGTTTCTAAGACTATACATCATTCGGTTATCTAATAATTTTGACAGTATTGAGATGCAAAGAACGATGTATGGATTACCTTATTCAGTCGAGTCTAATACAACAAAATATTTACCTTTAAGAAATACTTCTTCGGGAAACATACCATGTCAACTCTGACGGATCTGGAATTACAATATGAGGGTCAAGCTACAAATATCCAAACAGCTTCAAATATATTCTTGAGAATTTTTCAATTCAGCTCTCATACAGCGCTTCAAGAACAGGAATTACGGAAATTGCCAGGCTTATTCTCCGATGGCAAACCCACAATGCTATATTTCAGACATCAGATGAAATTTTGCAGTATTATACGGTCTGGGCAACAGCAACCCAATTTGCTATCGAATTTAAGCAGCATTCGGTGTACGCTCTCCTTCTCGGACAAAACTTTGACGTGAATGTCAGGCCAATATCTGACATATCAACCTCTCTCCTTTGGGCTGCCATTCTTGCAAATTTGCCTGATTTGGTTGGCAATCTATTAATTGAGCGGGACACACGCAGCCAGTTTCACAAGGATGACTTGAATGAGACAGAATTTGCTGCTTACGCTCTGTGTATTGGGCACGAAAACATATATGGCGAGAAACTTGACCGACGAACTTTTCGCATTTAAAAGTATTCGATCAAATAATGCGATTAAACTAAGCATTTTTTTAAGCCGGGTAGATTGTATCCAAATTCTTCTGAAAGATGCGGTACGCCGGAGGAACAAAGTGTCTTTAACCAGCCGCGACCTTGCTATTCTACTTTATCTTGCGACAATAAACAAATCTTACGGAATAATGAAGATCACCATCCTTCAGCATCCGGTAGTTAATAGCGATGAATTGATGGACAAATCGAAGGACTACAACACGATAGATACTGAGTTGATGCGCGATCTTGACGATGAAACTGAGTCGTGTCTTGTGAGAGCAATATGGAACAAAAATCCAGTAACGATTCAGTTACTGGTAGCAAATGGTGCCAAGATGAAGAACGTCAAGCTTTTCACTTCAGAACATGAGTTTTATATTTTCCGTTAGCCCCTCGGGGATACAGACTTTCACCGCTCTCTCGAAGAATTCTCCCTTACCGAGGTTATAGAAGTACTAAAACATCCGCATACCTTATGGGTGGCTCGTCACTTCAAAATTAGGGGATCTGCGGCAAGGCAAGAGAGGCTGTCCTTCATATACGATCTTACACCATCTATTTCTTTAGTTTCTGCTAAGGTTAGGGAGATTCAATGGAACTGCACAGTGAGTGATATGGCGAATAATATCGAACGGATTCTCTTACTTGTCGAGTCCGCCACCTGAGACGTGCCGAGCTGCAATTGCAATCCAGTTTCTGGAGGCAGGTTGAAATTAACATTAACGATATCACCTACGCGTCCGGCCGCGAAGAAGTGAAGATTTTTGTCAAAGGGATTCCTTACGATGATGGCGAAAGTTCCTATTTCATTGGGAAGTTGGGACAACTATTTACGCACTTGTATCCGGGATTCAGGCAATGTAGTGGTGTGGAGGATAAATCTAGAGTTCGACTTACTGGTCACGAAGCCGTCCCAGGAGGTTTTGGCATGAAAAGAAAGCTTTTGTTTCGGCGCCACAAGCGAGGCTGGCCAGAGGATGAGTCCCGACTGCTATACAGTGACAGATAAGAGAGTTCGAACTACTCATAAAGACAAAGCTCATCGTTCCGATAGCTGCAAAACCTTACCAGCGAGATACGAGTTCTGGCCAAAGTATCCTCCTGGTTCGGATATAAAATTTTCCGATTTATTGGAAACATTCGAGAATGGGTGTGCCGCATATCGGGGAGGATTCGAGAATATGATTGACTGGAGCATTTGCGTAAACAATAAGTTATTTCAAAGGAGAATATTCAACATTTGCCCTCATCTACAGG
The DNA here is from genome assembly GCA_036971405.1 of Orbilia quercus. Lineage (NCBI taxonomy): Eukaryota > Fungi > Ascomycota > Orbiliomycetes > Orbiliales > Orbiliaceae > Orbilia > Orbilia quercus. The sequence goes on along the minus strand of JAJTUE010000008.1, from coordinate 1,501,384 downwards.
CCTTTTCCGAATCGGAGACTTTTTCTCTGTTGCGACTCGCAGCACGTTACAGCTTTTACGATATCGCGGAATCAATTCTTGGAATAAAACAAGGTCTCCAAATTTCCCGCGTGGTAATTTTGGAGGCAGTATGGTGCTCTGACTTGAAGACATTTACACTACTATTCGAACATTATATTGGAATCCACGAACTTTAATCTAGAAAACCGGAAGACTGGAATACGTTCTACTAGCCGCCGTTATATCCAACCAGCTTTACAAGGCCATTCTTCTCTTATAACAAGCTGATATCAACCGGAAAATCCAGGAACTTATAGCTCTGGAAGTAGCAGTGGCATTAGGCTGTATGGATACTACTAAGGTCCTGATAGATGCCGGGGCAAGAGTAAACCTTGATAGCAATTACATGCGAAAAATTCTTTCGAAAACGAAGAATTTTGCATTTTTCAATATGATAAAGGCGACGGTTGAGGCACCGGAAGAGAAAAGGACTCAGGAAGATATCCACATCAGTGCCATTGATTTTTATCTAGCCATGGAATCTTCAGACCACGTACTAGAGGGATCGGGTGCTGGGGTGGAGGACGGCTTTTTCAATTATGAAGAATATTCTCTAGACAGGTTCGCAGCATGGACGTTTCCGGGCAGGCAAAATCTAAAGTATAAGGGGACTTATTTCTATCAAAGAGAACATAACAGTCGAATTAGCTATATGTGTTCGATTGGAGAAATAAGAAAGCATTAATATTATAGTTTTTAATATAAGCGCGGTCTGGTTTCACATTACTTGTATAACCCTCATCCTCCAACTGTAAATCCGAAAAAATGTAATAAGATTCGAACTGCAAAACAACCGTTACAAAAATCCTTTCTTCTTCAGTTCTTCCTCAGTCCAATTCCACAGCTTTTCCGGTAACTTTTTATCATTAGCTTGCCTCCACAGCGACCCTCTCTTGGCCGTTGGGACCATATAAGATCCAGACCAATCTCTCTTAAAGTCGTTGCTTGCGGCGGCAAAAACCAGCCCCAAAGCACCCTTCTCGGGCGTAGCAGCCATTCCTAGTCTTATCATCGTTCTGCCAAATAATGAAGTAGATGCATAATTCGCCGCCAGCCCACTATGCAAACCCCTAAAAATTAGAATATATTCAAACCCACGCGAACAAAAACAACTTGGCTAAAGATCTCGAAATTAAGAAGGAACTATAACATACGTGTCAACCAACCCAGGATGTATGACCGCTGTCCATATCTCACCCCTTTCCGGTTTCCCCTCCTTCGGACCGATCCGTTTCTCTATCTCTTTGACATGAAGCACATTCGCCAGCTTCGACTGACAATACCGATCGAATGGTGTAAGTTTGGGCAAATCGATCTGATCGAAATCTATTCCGGGACCTTTTGCCAAACCATGCGCCCCACTGGACATTTCGATAAACCTGACCACTCCCGGTTCGGAGTTTTGCGCAGTACTCTTCAACACGGGCAGGAGGAGGGAGCTGAGTAAAAAGTGTGAAATGTAGTTTGTCTGGATGTGAGCTTCGTAGCCATCTTTGGAGACTTCCCAAGGGGTGCACATTATACCTGCGTTGAGGATTAATCCGTGCAGAGAGGTTTCTTTCGAGAGGAATGTATTGGCGCCGGCTACGACAGTGGATAGATCCATGTGATCCATGTGGAGGTAGTGTATCGGGGCAATTGGATTCTTGATGGCCTCTCTGAGATTGTTGATGGCGGTTGAGGCTTTGGATTCGGAACGAGCGCAGAGGTAGACTGTGGCGCCTTTGGCAGCAAGTGCTTTGATAGCCTGGTAGCCACTATATTTCAAGTTAGTTATATTTTGGATTACTTCTATCTTTGGTTAGCTAAGTTGAAATTAACTCACATTCCAGCATTTCCACCAGTGACGAGGTAGATTCTACCAGTAAGGTCGGGTAAAGAAGATGGTTCGAAAACCATATTGATCAAGACTGCCTTATAGTTTAATTGATTGACCTTGAGTATAAGTATTGAAGTAGGTCCTCAAACATATGCCAATGTGTTATCCTGTGTAACGTGTAGGTGTGGAGCGGCTGGTTCACGAGAAAGGTACTTAGGTCTCGAATTATCAATTATAGAATAATATAAACGAGAGGAAGGTATAGTTCAAAGCAGCGCTAATTTCGCTTTGAATAAACCAAACCCAGATTGCAAAAAAAAGCTATATAAATCTGAGTTTCGAGATATGTGAAGACTAATCTGATCTTCCGAGGGCATTCCAGCGGTTTATATACCCGGCCCGCCATAATGAATCCCTCTCCCCAATCTGGCGCTTTGTAACTTACACCTGAACTAACCACTCATGCGATTGCGCTTCGTGTCCAGTGTCTGGTTTACGAGTAACCAACTGGTATTCGGAACAAAATTCACTCGGCACCCGCTTCAGCTCCACCTAAAGCAAGGCCCTCCCGCTTTCACCTCTAAAGCGGGCCCGAGAAAAATCTAAGACACACTTCGGGGGGGAAGCTGTGTTGTTAACGACATCGAAATGGCTTACATCCCTGCCGATTACTTTAAATGGATAGAACGTCAGCAACCTGCGCGGTCTTGGCGTTCAGAAACATATTTGGTTTATCTTTTCGGCTGAAGCTTAGTTGGCGCAAAGGATGCGCAGGGAAGTAAGCCACTCGCTATAGAGATGTCATCAAGTCGCGCTAGGTTGGGATTGGATGTGTCCGCGCGCACTTAAGATTGGGAAGGAAGAGCGTGTGAATTTGGTTCTTGGGTAATAATAATTTGGTCTTCAATTAAAATAGTTAGCGCTAACTTTCTGGATCTGGCCGCAAGGTTACTCGCTATAGATTCAGCAATTGAGTCCACTCTCAAGTGCTGGATATTATACTCGGAACATTCGATGCTCGAGAATTTATACATCACCAATTGAATTCAAGGTAGAAATTCCGAAATATGATATCACAATCGAATAAGCACAAGATATCTTAAGAACTAAACAAACAAAGCACTGGTGCACCATTAACGCCAAATAGCATCCAAAAGAGCGGTCCATAAAAGCACGCAAAGCAAGAATATGAACATTCGAATATTCGAATCTCGAAAGGGAATAAGCTAAAGTTCAAGTGAAGTCCATACTAAACTTTCAAAGTCGAAAAGGAGTTTTTTTTGAAATTAAATAAGCATCCCTAATGCCTCGTTTGTATTTGTAGAAAAGTTGGTCTCTACGGATCCAGAGAAAAGAAGAATCGTCAAAAGGTAGTGAAAAAGAAAGGGCGCCTGTTCCAATTTCGCCACGGCAAAGACTAGTAAGACAAGCGCCGAAGAAAGGACCTCAGAATAATGATAATAGGAAGTAAAAAGAGAACGCCCCAGCCCATAAAATTAGACAACAAAGGAAACCCTTCCACTCGCCAGAAACGCTCCCCAAGTATCCGAAACCCAATCCAGATCCAACCCTAGTTTTTCCCAGAACAATCGCAAGTAGTCATGATAAAGTACTCCCAAAAAGACTCATCGCTTTCGCTAATACAAAGAAATATTTTTTTGTTCGCAAGTTTCAAACCTGTTCGTCTCATTCGACTATTCTTGTCGAAGAGGGTATGTGTTTAATCGCAAAAAATCCACACATTTCTGTGTGCCATTATCTCGAATATGGCCGGTTCATTAGGGCAATTTCTCGAGCGATTGATGGCCATTCCAGCTCGCGTTTGATACCATGGCTAGTGCTCACCCTTTGAGCTTCTTCCCATTTGAGCAATTCATACATGAATCTAAGATGGGGTTGAATTATAACATTCAGTCTTCGAGCACGAACGTAGCAGCTAGGTGAAGAGTTAGCTAAGTCTCGCTGAGTGAAATTGGAAACAGCTGTAACTTACTATGCTCGCGGAACAGAAATATTTAGTCGTTTCATGACCTCTGCGATACAGATGGTGGCGGAGCGTGAGACACCAACACGGCAGTGAACAAGAGTAGCCTCTCCGGCCTCCTTGCCAGCATCTATAATCCTTGTTAGTATCAAATGATAGGATGAATGGTAACCAATAGAAACTCACCAATGAAAGCGAGGCACTGATCCAACCGACAGGTCAAAGGATCAACACCATTGTCCTGAATATTCTGGATTCTCATGATGTGTGATTCTGGCCAAGCGGCCTCCTCTTCCTGTGTCCAGCTTGTGAACTCGCCGATGCTCAAAATTCTCTTGATACCCAGCTCTTTTAGCATTTCCGGGTTATTCGCGTGGCCCAGATTGCCGAGATACATGTGTGGCAGGATCCTACTAGGTAAAGATCCGTCCAGTTTCGATACCCACTTGGGAATGGCAATTTTTGTCGTGAATGCGGCATCTTCGTCTCTTCGCGCAGGCGAGGATTTCAAGATTTCGGTTTGAGCGTGGAGAAGGATTTGGAGATCGGTGTGATAAGCGAAGAAGTTGCGGCCTTTCTCGCGATGTAATTGGATCCATGCATCGTGAACTGTCAGGCCTTCAGCGTACATTGTGTATGCAAGAGCCAGAAGCGATGTCTCAGTGTATCCGTCCATGCAGTGGATCAGAACTCGCTTCCCGGGATCACGGTCTTCCATGGCGGTGTCACCATCGGCATCTTTAATAATGATTGGATTCGCGGAAAAGTAGATCCATCGGCACATATCGATGATGAAGTCAATGTCAAACTTGGCCCAGCTGGAGGCAGCGACGCTTCCCGATGCTGGAAATTCGATATCTTGAACACTAGTGTGGTCTTTCATTCGTCGAGAAATCAATCGCAACATCGGAGCGGTCGGGAACGGCGCGCCGTCGCAAGCTTCGACGCAGATGTTGAATGGGCGGTCGGGATCTGCATCAAGCTTGTCCGTTGTCGAACCCAGCCAAACGTTGCGAGCGATTTCGGTAGCCCGAGACATACTGCACATTTCTTGGCGCTCAAGATAAGGGAAGTCAGGGATGGTCCCAGAACTTAGACCTTTTGAGTCGAAAGCGACAAGCTCGGGGTATTTTTGTTCGAATTCGGCAAAAGAGCTAGAGACGACAAATGTGTTGTAGTGCGGGTACTCGACGTCTGGGTGGTTCATGAACAAGCTGCGATATTTTACCTGAGCTTGGGCAATTCTCTTAGCGATTGACCTGACGGTATCCTTGCTTGTTCTATCGTCACCGTAGACGATTATATCTGATACGGTTGCGAGTTTTGCGGTTTGGATGTGGAAGTTTCGCACGCAGAAACCGTCCTTGGGGTCGGCTTCTAAGAACCCTTGTCCGCCTGAACTAGGAGGCAGGATCTCAGCTGGATGGATGGCACCACGCAATTTCGAGGTATCCAAAGCTCTTCCAGCTTTGACAACGGTAACCCCTCTCCAGCACGAGGGGGTTCTCTGGTGAATTTTTCTGCGGGCGCTAAAGAACGTGAGTTGGACTGTGTTTTCGGAGTGAAGCCCGTGTAACCAGGGGAACACTTTGTCAGCAGCGGGTAGCGGTTGACAAGAGTTCTGGTGGATTGCCGCTGCTGCCGTCGCAGCATCAATGGTATAGATTGGAGGTTCCGAGCATATCTGCTGGTATACAGAAGGAGGGTAGAGGACTGATGAGATTGGAAGGACTGGGGCAGCCTTCTCGGTAGGCGGCGACGCTGGCGGGGTGACTGGTGAGGCCGGCAGCTTGGTGGTGATTGTGTAAGTCGGAGTAGGCAAGTGCTTATTCGGAATCGGCAGAGGAGTAGAAGCAGCTAAAGCGAGCGCCATTGGAGACGGTGAATCTTCAGGAGGAGAAGGAGGAGGAGTGATGGAGTGAGCAATGGAAGTCGGACTGATGGTGAGAGTAGCCATGACGGCGGTGTTGATGGCGGTGTTAACTTGTACTTGACGGTGGTGTTGACGGTGTTGAAGGGAGGCAACGATCGAACAGATCACAACCCAACTGCAACCAACACTTTCGAATTCCGTCTCTTCACCAGTTGCAATGGATTATTATAGAACACTGCTGGTTACTCTGCTATTCGATAAGTCTGTTTGTCAGCCGGAGACATTCGATAGTTTTCCCAGTAAGTTTCGATAATATAATAATCAATAAAGAATTAATACGGTGTGCAATTTGTGGGATAGGAGGGAGAGAGAAGAGAGCATGGAGGGCAAGAGTATTAAACAAATTAATAGAAATCCACAGGATTTGCGCCTGAACTCCAAAAGATGTAACGTATTTACGACCGCTGGCCACAGATACACCCAGCAGCTTTGCGATCCGTGCACCGGACCTGGCAACGGGGGTGGCGGAAGGTGCGCTGTTTCCAGACTATCGCTCGCTGATTGTGTAACTTCGGAAAACAGCCAAACACAAACGGACGAAACGTAGCGACGGCAACATAACAGCACCGAACACTCTCGATCTCCATCAGAATGAAAGTGTCTCCAACTGGAATTAAAGTGCGAAATCCACCAGAAAAGGCCGCAAAAAGCAGGCCAAATAATCGGGATACGGGCAGGGGTGGAAATGAGAGTGTCTACATCTACAGGTATGTCTATCTGTATGATGTATGCAAGAATATGCGCATATGTAATAGCATATCAGGAATATATCTGAAGGCGATAGGATGAACGAAATGGTGGGATGAAAACGCCATGGTGGGTGGGGTACCTGGTGAAAGCGTCACCTACCACCGCTATTATATTTTTTCTTACCTATTCCTATGCACGAAATGTCGATATCTCAAGATCCTGGCCGATAGTTTTGCGAGCCAATTCTTCTAGGCGAGGGATTTTTAATATATTGATAAAGTGCTGCTCAGCTTCAGCCTGGTGTCGAGAAAGAAAACCCAAAAGATTTTGAAACTGGAAAAGTATAAAAGAGCCAGGAAAAATTATAATCCGTACGGTGAAGCGTCGGATTCAGCCTATCAAAAAGTTCTCTAGGAGATAGCCGGAAGGTATCTTTTTGATTCAGTCGAGAGATAGACGGAAGACTCAAGGAAAGTTATCCTGACAGATAATGATCCTGGAGATAGGGTGGATCTGCGTTGTCGCTTGGAGTTTTGGTATGTGTTACCCTGGAAGATAAGACCCACTGCGCTGATGATAAAACCTTGGACGGACTGAAAGGTTCTTCCTGCAGGTTCAATCTGCGGTTTGGAAGAAAGGAAGATAGCCACGGGTCTTGTTTGTTCGTCGGCGCCGGTTACCTCTGTTCTTCTGTAAGCCTTGGATCATGCAATATTGCCCAGAACCGTAGAATTCCAAGAAGGATGGGCCGCAATTTAACTATTTCGCGAATTCGGCACTTTTTCCAGAATTGCGACTTGCAGAATGTCCTAGTCGCAAGCGGAGAAAAATAAAAAAGAAAAGTCGTTCTGGAACTTCTGCTAAATTTTTGATCTCGTGATGAAGTTGTGTAATTTAGTTCCCCCCGTCGCTCAACAACGTGGGCAAGCTGAAGCGTCCGGCGTCCAGTAGCCGGGGAAGCCAAACGGTGAAGGTCCGACGGAATATGACTGTTGAAGTCAACTGAAAAGAGAGGTCGTCGTGTGATTTTTGGTTGACTGGGAGACTGTTTCTGAACAGATTGGCTGTTTTTCCCAATCGCACAAGAATAATTTCCTCGTGGCCTGAAAGTCTGTCGAGCAGTAAATTTGGCGAACGAGATAGAAGACTGCCTGGTTAATTTATTTCCTTGCCGTTGACGGACGCGGTGGCAGATTGAATGGGCTAAAATAGTAGCACCTCTTTTGCAGGCAATTGACAAGAAGAGGCTCGCGCTCAAGCTCGGCTGGATGCTATAGACAAGAATAGAGTTTTCGGAGGCGAAGCTGATTTAAAGTCGCAGATATCAAGAGGGATTACTTCGAGTACCTTTCTGCGTAGCTGAATAGAAACCCGCTTCTGCTTGTGCTTTTTTCTGGAGCTGTCAGCAATGGACTCGTTTGGGGTAACAAGTTGAACACCAGTGGATGAAGGAGGTTTTAATTGAGGTTTAAATTGAGAATAAAATTGAGAGTGAGAGAGAGGTAGCCAACAGAACAATGTCCAAGATTCGATTAGGCTTTTCTCTCCCTAGTACAGCGTATGTGTGCAACAAGAAGAAGCAGAGAGATCTGTACTATTTTAACAATCCAGAAAGGAGAGCTGGTGTTGTCGCTCCAACTTGAAGCGTCTGTGAATTCCATCGACAGGCTGGAGGAAGCAGGCCAATGGAATATAAGCTGAGCTGAAGGGTGGTGGGGAAGCCAAAGCCCCCTCCTCTCACCAACTAGCGAAAGGCCTAAAGCACAAAGGTGGGTAATCGAATCACCACACCGTACTCGTTCGACTTTGAATTCACAGAACAAAAGAAATTCAAGCCAGAAAAGAAAAGATGGTGCTGGGGGAATGTCAAATGGTTGCGAACCACACCTACCTACAGATATTCAACCCACGAGACCCTCAGCGGTACTGTACCCAAGGACGTTTTGTTTCCCCTAGCGGCTGTCCACCAAATAAAACCCAGTTTTTGGGCAGAAAAGAAAAGAAAGTGAGTACACAGTAAGGTACAAAGACCGAGAAGCGATACAAGTCTGTCGGTACCACCTCCTGGATTCGGTTTCCCAGGCCTGAGTGTGCGTCGGAGGAGTTTTCCTGGGGGGGCACAGGAAGAAGCAAAAGGTATAGCTTATCCACGTATCGACGAAGGTGAGCTTTTCTCTATGGAAGTACCCTCTTCAAGCAGTTAGCGAGGCAAGCCACAAAGCCCGAGACTACATGCGACAGATCGAGCGACGGTGGGTTGTTATATTTCGGTCTTTTCTCGAGATCTCTCGAGTTAAGTGTTCCTTGAGGTTGTCATTCGGGTTTGGCAGCACAATATGACGCAGCTTGTCGAGCTAGTTCTATACAATTGTTTATATAGAACAATGCTCTGATCGATCTAATCCTCCAGAGGCGTTTGGAGTTGGAGGTTTACGTACAGAATTAAGGATAAAAGACAGAACGATTGATAGAACGAGCAAAGTAGGAAGACAGCTACTTTACATACACCGAAAACGCAGGCTGTCCAAAGCGGTGAAGGTTACGTTGGAAGGTTGAAGGTTGAAGGTTGAGGGAAATAGTCTAGCCTGCATGGAGGAGGGTGTGCGGTAGGGCAGAGCAGAGAAGCAAAGAAAACAAACCTTGCATAGCCTATTTTGGTCTGGACGCTTCTGAAGCTTCACTCCACCGACGACTGAACTTGGAGGAATGAAAGTCCGGACTTGCGGTGCTTCCTTGCGACAATCTACATATTTCTGCTATAAAATCCCCGTTTATCTTCTATCCTGAGCTTTTCTTCGGAGGTAGCGTGACTCTTTCCTTCATACCACTTTGGTTCGATGCCTAGCTTACCCAGACGCTCTCACTGCTGCTTTCAGAACGTCGAGCCGTTGAAGCCCGTCCTTTCGATTTTTACCAGCAGAATCAATGCAATTCAAAAAGTGCACGGAAAGAAAAGAAGGAAACGGGCAGAATGGTGGGCAGGCTGCGTCGGTACCTGTAGAGCATCGACAAATACACTTCGATCGGTACCAAAGTCAATTGATGCAAAAGGTACCCATCTGCCATTCGCTGCAAGCTTCAAGGATGTCTGGAAGATGTGCAGCGCCGGCCCTACTTGCTATCAATGGACCTGCCGGGCTCCCATGTCGACAGGCCAAGGCCTGATGATGATGTTTGCGATCGCATGGATTCCCCGACGTACTCTTTCCACAACTAAGAAACACAAGAATCGATCGATGCGGCGGGTGCATGATCTAGCTCGACTGCAAGGAGAGACAAGACATGGCAACGGCTACAAATGCGCGAGGATGCTACAGAACGAAGGGTATACCTTCCGTTTACTCTACTTCCCTTTTCCTCGTCTACCGTTCCATTCTAGACAACGATGATCTACAAGAAACTCTAACCCAAAACTCGTCCCTTTAGGAGAGAAAAGAGGGCCTTGGACGAAGAAGACTTTGCATTATCGAGGGAACGGGCCTGTTATCTTCCGCAAACAACCTGAACTTATCCATCATTCCACAGGATTGGGAAATCGATCTTCGACAAACAACATCCTCCTCAAAATTCGAACGACTTAAAAAATCTACCAAATCCTTTGATCTAATGGTAGCTTTCACGGAGGTGGGAATTCGATGCCATTTCTCCTTTGATAGCGTCGTGCAAAAGATACCACCAGCTGGCCAGAAGGGTGGGCTCCCCTTCCGCATTTGTGCCGGCATTGGCACTTCGGCAACTTCGCTCGCTTCTGATCTGCTGCAGCTCTTTCGTGCCTTTTGCTTTCGCTACGAGGCATTGGCTCGACGGACGGGGAATGCCTTCACCCCGGACCTTGCCCCTTGACATGAGCGAACCTTTAGAACGACCTTGTCTCCGTCGATAATTTCCCACCAAGCCCCAAACTGTTATGCAAACATTTTAGTGTGCGCGGATTACGCAAACTGGGCACTACTACTACAAGTTTTTTTCTTTCTTCCTCTGGGTTGATAATCTGGTGATGGTAGTGATATATAGTGATGTCTTGAAATGCTTTTTATTCCTGGTACACAGCACGGAGGAAAAACTTATGATTCCACCTAGCTGCCGCTCCAGCCGGATTGCTTCCTGGAGATCGAACTGTTCTTCGATCTTCCAACAAGGAAAAAAAATAAATGAATGAATGAATGAATTACACATAGAATGCCTGGAAAGGGGGCTGTGAATGCGGGACAAGACCCTTGAGTCTCTTGGTTCTTCCCAGCGGCGTACCCACATATTTGCATCTTCGCACGCAACATTCCAGGAAGTTGGGCAATCGAAGCAAACCCACTCTCCACTAATGAAGGTTCCCTTTTCTATCCGTTAGCTTGCATGGCCTCTATTTCAACCCATTTAGCAAAGATGACATTGCATGGGCACAGACATTCGCAAATGTCTTTCCCTATTGACAGTTCATTCCGGCGCCGATGAGATCCTGACCCCTTGATCCATGACCGCCCCGTACAGGCATATTGTGGAGAATACGGTATCTTTCATATTTTTCGAAACGGCAGATCTTATCCGACTGTTCGAGGAATATGTCGTCCTACATTGCCAGACTATTCAGTTGGTGCTACCACTCGCTATCGATAACCCGAGCATCCAAACGATAGCGCGAGCCCATTGTGTTGTGACCGAAGCCAGAGTCTCGGCTCGAGATATTTCAAGTTTCCTCAACGTCCCTTGGCCTTTGCATGCAGTGACCCTTATTCACAGACTGCATTTGCCGCTACTTTAGCTTCTTAACTTCTTGGTAAGTCCCCCAGATGTCTCTCTTCCAAAGCTACTCGCAGAAGAACTCCCTACTAACGTATGTACGTACCAAAAGGGCCTGCCCGACATCATCCGCGTAAGTCAACATCGAGCCATTCCTGTCAGCCCAAGATCAGCGCAGACACTTTATCCAAGGCAAACCGCGAAATGAGATCGCTGGCTCTAGCGCCTACTGTTTTCCCCAGAAAAAAGCCACCACCAGCTTATCGCTATCATATTATTACACACGAAAAGACCCTGGAGCTTGCAGATGGCATTAAGGTTGTGGGCACGACATCCTTTTGCCACATGATCCCATATGCATCAAGCCGAACTAAAACAAAGAAAGAAACAAAAACACAAAAAAAACTTGGATGGCAAAATGCAGATTCTGCACGATTGTGTGGCAGTCGCATGGGAGGCGTGTGACAGTCGGGAGAGCGTAAATATGCCAAACTCCACGAAACCCGAATGCCATTTACTAGGTTTCCCTGTTGGCTGGGTTTTGGCCAACTCGTTTCGAGTAGCTTGCTTGAAGCTCTTGGTTTTTCTTTTCTTTCTTCGTATGGTGCATTTGACGGAAGGGTCCTTTTAGCCTTTCTGAACCTGCAACCCCAGCTAGCAAGCTGCAAAACACCATCAATATGATATAGAGATTGCTTATCAGTATCATTTTGCAGAAGGAGATATTCCTATACTTGGCTACTCGGAGACTCTCTCGGAACCATCTGAATGATCTTCTCGCTTTCACGGTCCGAGTAGTCGAAGGCGGAGAGTGAACGAGCAGTTCATTGCAAACCCCGGTGACTATGCCGTCATAACCAACGCCCCAACGAATCACAACTCGCTTCACCCGAATCATGAGATTGTGTCGTCACAAACATGCGCTTGATAGCGAATAGCAGAAACAGCGGACCGCTTTCGCCGTCACTGCCGCATCATGATGGAGTAAGCGCGGTTTATGATGTTTCATATCAACCTACTGTTTTATCTTCAGAACCTCAAATGGTGTCATGATACGCATCCTCGTTCGCCAGGTGGTGCCATCATCATCATCGTGCCGCACTCGCACTCCCAACCATCATCTGACCTGATAGGCAGGTTGTGAAAAGCCATCCCGTTAATCCATCTCAATCCATCAATCCGATACGTTGCGCCAATCATCTTCCCTGGAAGATAGGGACAGTAGGCAAAGTATCACTTTGACATATCAAGTAATCCCGAGACTACTGGAAAATTATACTGGATCGACGGAATTTGTTTCTACTTCATAGGCACACATTTGAGGTTCATTTGATAATATCAATATTCTTTATATCTTATTTGCTGGCTACTAGTCGAGGTAGGTATTCGCACCACTGCCAGCTGCATGCCGCACGTCATAGGATAAAGAAACCGGGAATTAGCGATTCGTTACCGGAAACTCGATGGCTTTAATATTTTTCCATCTGATGGAGAGGTTCTATTGGATAGGTTAATACGAATAACCAAAGAGGGAGTGTGTCCGTTTGCTCGGAGGCGTAAATGCTCTGATCGGAGTTGAGAGAGGTATTTGCCACCCGTTGCCTCTAGCACGCGACTATCTTTTTTTTAATGATGGCGGTTTTACAAACGATAACTGCAGAATGATGTTGAGGTATATTTCATCAAATCGATGGATTAGATAAAATATATTTCTAATAAGAAGCTTTCATAACAAGCTGTATTATATATTGACAGGTTTTCTGGTATTCTGAGTATAGAATCTTGGTCTTGACATCGATTGAAATTCAGATCTCGTGGATTATATAATTGCAGAAATCAGACAGCTCAACGGCGTATCCATGTTGAGTATTTGTATATTATTGAGATTGGTAATATCTGGAATAGTCGTATACCAGCGGCACTTTTATACATATGCATGCCAACCTGAAGTAAATGAAATAAACTAAGAAACCTGTACACTGCGCGAAACCAAACCAGATTAAAATAAGAGATTAATGAAATATTTCTAGTACATGGTATATACACCACAACCCACAAAATCCTCATATGCATATCCACCTATACAATTAATCCATATTATATAAAAAATTTTAAACCGACGCAATAATAGCTGTCTGCCGTTACGCTAAAAAGCAAACATATAAAAAAGACAGCCTCCGTTGAAGAAAATACTCAAACATCAGTTTTATCGCTCTCCCCAGACCCGTTAGCCGACTTGCTATCCTTCAACGTCTCCAGTCGCTCAGGCTTATCGTACACCGAGAACCGCCTATCCACTCGCATGATCGTGAGCCACAGCATGACGATGTACTCAAAGGTGAAATAGGTAACGTAGTACGCTGCGCGGGAGTGGTACCATGCCGGGTTATCTCGCGGACGTGGGGGCATGTACGTTACACCTGCGCGGAAGCCGGCTCCGAAGGCTATTTTTGAAAGATATTTTAGCAAAAGTCGCACAATTGATCGAATTGTCTAGATTTTTGACATTCTCAAACAAGCAGATCATTCAAACCAAGTATGAAATGAGGCTGGACAGGAGAAATGGCTTACCTAAGAAGAAGGCCGCGACGAGAATAATCAACCCTTTGAGCCAGAACCCGCCCTTCTGGTGTGTTTCAAGACCCAACGACGTCTGCACATCACGATGCGGCGTAAACAACGTCACGGGGACAATTATAAACGGCAAGAACGCGATAACCGCCAATATCGTGCTTCCGACTTTTCTGATCGTACCGAACTTGGTCTGTAAACTCGGATTCGTGGTGAAGAAACCCCAGATTGTCGGTGCGATAACCAGGACGAAGGTACACCCTATCAACGTGAAAATAGCCGCAAAAGTCCCGTAGAAGAGTTTACGGTGTTTCCCGTGTTCGACGGACGGATGCCGGCTTCTGAACAGGCGTTCGCAGAATATCAGATTGAGGATGTACAGCGCCAACACGCCGGCAGCGTTGAACACCTGGTTGGCGATTGCGAGATCGATGTTTTGCGGATGGAAGGCCCACGCGGAGCGAAGGCTCAGTGTGGCGACGCGGGACATGCTGAAACCGATCATGAAGATTGAGAGTTTGAATTTGTGGCCTTTGCCGAGGTTGCCTCTGAAAATTAGGATGTTTGTTACGGCGATTGCGAAGAAGCAGATCGCGAGGACGAGCGAGGCCGGGAAGTCTGGGATTTTGGCGGGGATGCCTCCGATTAAGGCGTAAGGGGAGAGGAATGGCATGTTGGGTACGGTGCTCCCAGTGGAGTGGTTATATGTATACGGTTACACAGGCATCAATAGGGAAGTGGGTATCCAAGTGAGTGTATAGGGCAGGTACTTGTGCCACTTGAGAAATATTAATTCGAACTAGTATTGTCGCGGGTTGACTTTAAAGTTTTATGCTTATATCGTAGTTGAATAAGGCTGTGTCACTTGTCGCGGAATTCAAAGACGTTTGATCGAGATCTCTGTCTTAAGATATCATGCAATCCGGGGGAGGACAGAGATTAAGTACCATTCTGAGAATCCGGGGCATGTTCATGCGTCAGATCTAAAGAAATCAGGAACAGTTGGAAAACTTCACCGATCTGGTAAATCTGTGTCATTCTTTCGTACGAGTGCGTGCGGGATGCCCCTTAGCTGGTAAAAGTGCCCCAAAGAAAAATAATCGGCAGTCGGTCTTTCGCTAAATGAAAGCTTGTTGTCGTCAAGATGCATGGCATCGGGGTCTGTAAGCCCCGACCGGCCAATTAGAGGCTCGAGCAAAAGGTCAAATCGGCCCACTAGCACCGTTTGGCCGCGATCTTGGTTTCCAGGTGAGTTAAACGAGGTGAGCAATAGCTGCGCTTAACCCGCTTTGGGTAACAGCATCAGAAAAAGCCGAATACGACGGAGAAAGGGAGGTAATATCAATTCCTCTGCTCTTCCATAAGAGCAGTGGCTATCGTTGCTTTGGATGCTGGGCTGCATTTCGTCTCTGTTGATTGAGGCCGATATCAATATTCATACTGAGGAACGTCAGACAACGGTTCCGACTCGCCGATGAGATATTTTTGGCTTACGAATCGTATGCGGTTTGTACCTGGCGGGATTTCTCATCAGATATATCCAGACTCATTTTATGTGACTACAACGTCAGCAGTATGCATTTAATATTTGTGATCCAAGCCGACGGCAAAATCGTTGTACAGTTGTAGATACTCTATTGGAAAAAATTCAACATCAGTGTTTTCGATATCGTCTGCTGTTCGTCATTATTCATTAAAATACAGAGCCAAAGTCGCGTAATTAAATAACGTTATGCCCGTCGAACCGACTTTCGTATGGCCTGATAGTGTTGAACTTTTCATACAAAATGAATCGAAAAAAGATGGAAGAAAAGAACAGGACGAATAAAAATCATAAAGATGAAACCATTATCCCTCAAATATGTCACAAGCCTGTTCTGTATATTCGTCCACGGCGAGCTGTTGGTAAAAAAGAAATATATCAAACTCCTTCTACGCCTTGACCTCGATAACCACATCCTTGACGCCGTCCTTTGATTCCACTGCACCGTCCTTATAAGTCGTCAATCCCTTTCTAATCGCTAAAACATTATCCACGATAACCGCATCTATGCCTTGATTTGCTTGAATCTAGATCCAATGATCCGTTAGTTGTCTCGCACGTAATCTGGGAATCTGGAAGAAAAATATATGTCACATACCTTAACGTTCTCCGGGTCGTTGTTTAGCGTGCCGTAAGTGACGCAAACTAGCCCGGTTTCCTTCACGACCTTGATCAACCTCGGACACCTGACCAATGGCTCTGCTGCAGACACGATACCGATCAGATTCCACTGACTGGCGAATTTGATTGCCTCCTTCAGCGAACTGGCTCGGATATCCGACATGAACTCGGTGCCACCTTCTGTCAAGAACAAGACTGGAATCGATGGCTGTTTAAAAGTGGCCATGAGACAGATATCCGGATGGAAAGAGGAGAAGATGATGTCTCTTCCTTCACCGTAATCGTACACAATCTTGAGAATCTTGTCGAGCCATGCGTTGAGCTCGATTCCAAGATTATCCATATCTTCAGCCTGGGCTTCATCCAACATTGGGTATTTTAGTTCAATGTTGAACCCGATATCCTTCGGTAAGTTCTTGAACACGTTCTCCAGCGTCTGGAAAGGTCCTTGGATCTGACTTCCGCGAGTATTGGCGTTGAAACCCTTGGTCTTTAGCGCCTTTGTGAATTTCATCTTCTCCAGGAGATCTGCGGCTCGGTCATCGCTGCTAGATCCGACCGATAGAGATCTAAACCTTTTCGCCGCCTTTTTGTCGTTCTTGTCTGATAGCGCAGGAGATACGGGTCTTGATTGCCCC
Source organism: Orbilia quercus (assembly GCA_036971405.1). Lineage (NCBI taxonomy): Eukaryota > Fungi > Ascomycota > Orbiliomycetes > Orbiliales > Orbiliaceae > Orbilia > Orbilia quercus. The sequence continues at coordinate 1,484,791 of JAJTUE010000008.1, read as the reverse complement.
CCTTGCTGTTCGCTCAGATGCAAGAACTGCTCGAGCGTCAAACTGTGCACTGGAACGTCAATACCGGTTTCCGAGACTAAAAAGTCGTGGTATAAAACCGGAACGTGGTCCTTCGTCAACTGGACATCGAATTCGACATATTTCGCACCCAGATTTGCTGCTGAAATGAACGATTGCAGCGTATTTTCCCCCAATTGTAACGACTTTCTCTCCGAGATATTCTTGCCCAATCCGCGGTGTCCAATCACAGCCGGAACGGTCAAAGTCTTCCAGTATGTGTGATCCCTGGTAACGCTCATGTTAGGATGGCTGAACGGTGTGATGACTAAAAACTCGAAATTGACGTATCCGATGACCTCGAGCGTTCCGACTTCGAGAATTGGCAGAGTATGGCCGCCCTGGAGGGCAACTTTGCCCCCAGCGTTCTCCGGGCGTAAGCTATTGAGAACCGCGACAGCGCGGCCGAGGACTTTATCGTGCCTTCCAGAATAAGTGGGTACGAGATCGAATATCAATTTGACCTTGCTTACATCCTCGGTGTCAAATACGAGGGGTTCGGTGATTATCGAATCCTGTAATGGCAGATCGATGATGTTATCCTCTCCCTCAGCTCCTTTTGCTGATACAACCAACGATAGAGCTGTATCTAGTTGTGTAGCGTGAGCTAGAGTGATTGGAATCTGCTCTAACTTGACAGGGTCAACAGGTGTCTTGAGATCCTTCGATCCAAGGGTAACCAGAATCATAGCCTTGTCTCTGATATACCTGTGACCGAAAGTCTTGATAGGCTTGTTATTACTCTGATGCACAAATTTGGATTTCTCAAGCGGTGAACCGTTGTCCGTGAGAGACTTTGAAGGTGACGTCGAGAGCGACGAAACTACCTGCTGCACGGTACTAGCTGTATCGGAGGCAGCGTCAGAACTATCGGACGGTTGCGCATGATCAAAGATCATATTTGTGATGTTTAAATGTCCTCTGAGCGAAGAGTGCTCGGGAGCAGACCATCCCGACAGGTCGAGACGTTCGTAGTCCGCTCCAGCCTGTAAGAGTAATGCTACAACATCAGCGTGGCCGTGTACGGCGGCGGTGAAGAGAGGGGTCCATCCGAAAGCCGGTTCCGTGAACTCGAGATCTGCTTTCTGGGCTTCGGGTTCTGTGAGGAGGATTCTAGCGCACTCTACGTGCCCGAGTTTGGCAGCAATGTACAGGGCGGATTCTCCGATCTCATCTGCAAAGTTGACGTCCACTCCTGCTTTGACGAGTAACTCTACCAACTTTGGAGCATTATTCCGTGTGGCGAGGCAGAGAACTGCGGAAGATTTCGAGATACTTTTTCTCGTCTCCACGATCTCTTCGACGTCAACGTCCCATCTTTCGGCGTCCAAGAGAATTTTGGTCGTTTTCGGATGCTGGCCGATGACTGCAAGATGGAGAGGGGCGAGACCTTCGTTATCCCACCAGGGCGAGGTATCGATACCCGCCTTCCCGTCTGTCTGGTGCCATTTGTGCATGTATTCTGTCAGGGTTTGACAGACCTGCACGATTCCGTATTCGGCGGCGTAGTGTAGCGGTATCCGACCATACGCATCCTTATCGGTTAGATCTCCCTGGAGTGTGGGTGGAAGTTTCTTCAATAGGTATTTCAGGACTTTGAAGATACCGTCGAAGCTGCCAGGAAGCTGGTCTTGTTCTTCGGGACTATCCAAGATCCGCTGGGCTTCCCCACGACTGAAAGATACCGAGAGCTCCGAATAGCTGACCAGGTTATTCCTCATTTTAATAGAAGTACTTCGGCCCATGGTGATGACTATCCGATGTAGCAGATTTCGCTCGTTAATATCTTCGACATATTTCAGACTATCTGCTTGAGACACCAGCAGGTCGATACACTTAAATGACTCTGCGTATGTCGCTCGCTGGAGTAGATTAAGAATCAAGTTTTGCGAGAACTGGTCTTTGAGGAGATGCATATCTCTGAGGGCCTTGCTGAGTCTCTCGCTATTATCGTTCTTGATAGAGGTGTCAAAAGTCGCCAGTACTTCCTGTGAGAGACCACTGACGCCGCCTGCAGAGGAGTTTTTGAACGAAAGGCCATCAATTTTCTCTTTTTCTTCTTTGCCTCTGAGCTGGATACCACCACCTAGTTTCTCTAGCCACTCGTTGACTGTCCTTTCCGCTGCTGTGACTTCGCTTGAGGATGCAAATGGCTTGATCAGGACTTTGGAGTTCAGATAGCGCTGTTGAACTTTGATAGCGAGCTTCTTATCAAGTCTATAAATAACGTCATTAGTATCTCTAGCCCCGCAGATTAGTAGAAGAGAATTCCTCACTTTTTCAAAATCTTGACAAAGCCACGTCTGTTGATGTCTATGATAGCCAGGATGTCAGCTTGATCCAACTTTAGCGTCAAGAGCCACACATACCTCCGAACCACGCGATCTTTCTTAACTGGCCTCTCAACTCCAACAAGACCTCAGCATGCTCCTCCAGTTCGTGTCTCGGTGTATCATTCACATCCTCAAATTCCTCTTTGTACCGCTCCCCTAGAATCTTTAATTTCCGAGTGCAGTCCGATAACCGCTTATTATAAAACTGATCGACTTTTTCGAGCTCTCGGTCCAGCGAGAATATAAATGCTATTGAAGAAAATACTCGTGAGTGACCAGCGATGAAAAAATATTTGTTGGAGAGCTATCTAACTTACGAGCTAGATCTGGATCCGTCTCATCCTGCGTACTCTCCAGGGTCTTCTTTATCCGCTTCTTGAGACCCTTATAGTCGATATAGGACGCTTGCCATTCCGGCACGACATTTCGGTATAGACTGTGCGACCAAAAAAACGAGCATGTGAGTATTCTGATCTTTTGTTGGTTTCCAACTCGTCCCGTGGATAGTGTTCTAACCAAGCGAGCGGCATGCATGCAGGTACCTGTACGTCTCGCGAACGAAGTGCGACCAAGGATGAAGAGAAAGGGACAACTTACTTTTGACCAAACTTCATGGTGGCGCGAAGAGGAACCTGTCCTCTTTTTCAAGCGTATGAAGCTTGATAGGAGGGTATCGGGATTTGTGTGAAGAAGAGAAGGGATCGAGATGCGGTATACCGTGCAGATCTGAGCTTGTTAAGTATCGATTCGACACCTTTTTTTTTTTTTTTTTTTGGTCGTCTACGCGAACGCTTGCCCCGATTTGATAGAGTAAGAACGGGATGGAATTGACGAGTTGGGCAGCGGAATTCGTCGGAATTTCGATGGGAGAGTTTGCCGTTTTCTATTTTTTGGAAGAACGGACGAAACGAAACGATGAGAACTGAATTTTCGGGGTAGGTGAGATTTGAAGTGACGGTGAGTCAAACGGTTACAGAGTGTCGACCTCGAGCTGCTAATATGATGATGAGGAGGATAAAGCTGATAAATGTCGCGATGCAGGTTTCAGTCCATTACGTCTTTTCGAAGTTCCGTCAGGGTCCAGTGCAGTGACGATCCTGATATTTAGGCGGTTCTAGAACTGTGACTTTATACTTATATTGGACATAGCACGATAGGGGAATTTCCCCAGCCCGTCCGAAGGTTATTATTTTATTTTTACTCTCAGGGCGAAGAGAGGAATTCGTTCTCAACCCTTTTTCTTTATGGAGAAAAAAAAATTAACGGCGAGTCGAACACTTTTGCTTTTCAGCGGCGACTGGCCGATGTCATCTCTCGACGGAACGCCTCTTTTTTTCTGATGAGAGGGCAGCAGGTAGCAGTCTGGAAATATGGACCCCTGGAATTCTGTCCGACTCCCCGCTCTTTTAAGTATGCGAGATGGACCCTGAAAAAAGAGGGAAAGCAGCTTAGCTCACGGTTCTTCTGGGATGGGCCAGCTGATATGGTTTGAAAGTGGAGTGAGGTGGTAGCTTTTAAGACCGGTTGAATGTGATCAAACTCGGAGAGCTCAGGAATCGAATCACTCGGCCAATTCTCAGACAGGCTCTAGAACTCTGAAGGCAAGGTAGCCCGAAAACAGGTGGTGCCTCCCCTGTAAAACCAAAAAAATGAAAATAAAATAAAAACAAAAGTTGGCTTAAAAAGATAAAAGGAAAGTAAGGTAAAGTGTCTACGCGTCTGGAGGAGTATTAAATACTATCGGACAGCGCTATACTCTCGATGGTGTTGTGCTCATCCTGCATACATTTGCTGGGACCCTAGAGGGAGTTCGCTGCGAGTGTGATTGGCTGGTCTAACGTGCGCGAACGATTGGCTGAGGGCGGGCGACAACGGAAGACAGACGGTTAGCTTGGTTGGAAACATCCCGCCGATATCAATTATAATTAAAGCTTGAAGCTTGAATTCTTGAGCTGTGGTGGGGACTCGCAGGGCTCGATCCCGAAACAAGGGTCCGGGGAACGACCACATCCGACTGGACCAGGGTCTTGATTCGATGAATGCAGAATCTGTTGGCTCTCGATATTTCCTATTCGAAGATTCCTGCTGAATCAAAATCTGTGTTCGCTCGTGTTTGGCTACGACGCACGCGATCCGTGGGGAAGTGGTGGAATTCTTATCTACATTATTAATCTAAGAGGCGCAGCTGTGGTCACGATTCGATTCTAATTCTGGTGAAGCATCACGCCTCCCATGTTTCAGTTTTGTCTCCTCGTCTTCCTCCTCCTAGGCTGTCTAATAGTCTGTAGACATGAAAACGAAGACGTTATAAACGTCGTAACCAACAAAAAGGGTAAAATAAAGCATTCCACAGAAGAGAAATTGAGCCTAAAAAAAGTCAGCCACGTCCAACATTAACCAAGGAAGTCTATTCTGTATTTCTTCAAGCAATCAGATAGACAAAAATCCTAAGTCCAATAAAATTTAGAACACGCAACAAGTTTCCAGTGCTTTATCGCCTTTTGTCAAGTTTCTGCTTTCGAGCAATCTTTTCCATCGTGCGTTGGAGTGCAGTCTTAACTTCCCCCTTCGGGAAACTGTCAACATCGTAATAAACCGGCGCAATATCCTAAACCACGTTTTATTAGACAATATATTTAAAATGACAGAAATATAAGGTTATAAAACTCACAAGAAGCCACTCGGCTTTCACACTGGTCACGGTACGGATGTAATTCTTAGTCGTGAGCACAAACTCATTGTAGAGCAACCAGTCGTTCTCCTGGCCCAAGACCGTGCTAGGGTGTAAGAGCACATCTTGATTATCCTTGACGGTAATATATCCTTTGCCCTGAGCTGTCTTCTTGGCAACTTGCATGAAGAATCCAGCGCAGAGAGCTTGTCGAATGTTGTTGTAATAGTTTCGGTCGTCGAATGGAGTACTCGTGAAATCCATCTCCTGCTTCTCCATGATCACCCTCAGCTGATTTCTGACGCTATCCGCGGTCGTGAGCGATCTGTACGAGAGGTAGTTCTCTTGGCACCACTTCTGAGCGCCAGAGGCATCGATTGATTTGAAAGCGTGGTAAGCGTTGAGCATAGTGAGATGGTCACCATCGCTGTGAGCAAACTGCGCTTTCGCCTGGTCGGCCTCTTTTCGTCGCGTGTTAGGTCGGACAAATATCTGGGGTACAGAGAGAAGAGCGGTGATGGATAGAATCTCGCCCGAGCATCGAAACTCGCCGGAAGATACCAGCATAACTGCCAGTGCGGGATCGAGAGGGTACTCGGAGGCCATTCGTCCCAAAAGGGTCAATTCGCTATCCAATTCGTTTAGCTTAGTCATAGAGTAGATAAGCAGGCTGAGTTGAACTTACCCATCATCGTCCAAACAAGCAAGATAGTTGAGTTCTTCCAGGGCCCGCATCATGGTCTCCGGAGCAGGTGGATCCATGAAATCGAAATGTACCAAATCGTCGATCCCCAGCTTTTTCAATTCCAGCACAGTACTGGCCAAGTTGCTTCTCAGAATTTCAGGATAGGTCTGATCAATCAACTCCTTCTTAAAGGCAGTCTCTGTGTATAACCTGAAGCATTTTCCAGGTCGAGTACGACCGGCACGACCAGCACGTTGCTGCGCGCTAGCTTTGCTGATTGGGGAAACTAGAAGAGATTCAACTCTGATTCTAGGATTGTAAACTTTTTGCTTACTGAAGCCCGGATCCACGACGTAGACAATACCGTCGATTGTAAGGGATGTTTCAGCAATATTGGTTGAAACGACAACCTTCCTTCCTGGCTTGCCGCCTTCTCGAGCTGGTGGTGGAGCAGGCTCGAATATTCTTTGCTGTTGGTTCGGCGGTAGCGATCCGTACAGAGCGTAGACTTTGAGTGGGCCACAATCGTATTCTCGCTGCATCTCGTCTCCCTCCATACGCAAACGCTTGCACGCCTCTTCGATTTCCTCTTCACCGGTGAGGAAAAGGAGAATATCACCTTCGGGTTCACTCCCATGGATTTGTAGAACGGTTCTCAGTGCAGCTTCCACATAGTCTCTCTCCGGTTCCGGTGTGTAGAATATTTCAACCGGATGGGTTCGACCAGGTACAGCCAGCAGTGGTGCGTTGTAGTCATTCGTTTCGGTACCGAAATATCTCTGAAACTTCTGGGCGTCTAGGGTAGCGGACATAACCACGATCTTAAGATCGGGTCTTCTCTTGGCAACATCCTTGAGCAATCCCATGAGGATATCGGTAGCGAGCGTACGTTCGTGAGCTTCGTCGAGAATAATGCAGGAGTATCGGCTGAGTTCCGGGTCGTTCATAGCCTCTCTGAGCAGCATTCCGTCCGTCATGTACTGTAGCAGGGTTTTGGAGCAGGTGTTGTTCTCGAATCTGATATTGTATCCAACCTCTTCTCCCAGAACAACGTCCATCTCATCTGCTACACGCTTAGCGACCGACATTGCGGCCACCCTTCGAGGCTGAGTACAGGCGATCTTCTGTCCGGTAGAGCGAGGGACCTCGTCGAAAAGAACGAATTGAGGGATCTGCGTAGTTTTGCCGGAACCGGTTTCACCGACGAAGACGAGGATTTGGTTTTCTTGGTATAGTTTTAAGAATTCATCTCTACACGCGTCATCATTAGCTTCCAGCTTCTAAACCAAGAAATTCGGTTTACCTCAAAGCGAGAATTTCTTACCTTTGTGCGTGAACAGGAAGATCACGTCTCTTCGTGAGAATCTTAAAGTATTCATCTGACAATTGGCGGCCGGTGAAGGGGTTTATCGGCCCATCTTCGGCCTTCTTAGCCTGTACAGTGGTTGTCTGATGGCGAGTGAGCCCAGCAAACGGATCTTGATCTGCTGGTCCCCCATTTCGGGGGTTCAGAGCAGAGGAGGGATTTGAGCCACCTGCGTACATGTGAGCCAGGTAGGGATTCTCCTCTGGCGCGGACCCGTTGGCGCTAGTTTTCGCCTTCTTGGTAGGCCTGTCACTCTCGATGGGCTCTCGGCTGCGTTCTCCCGTCATAGCGGAGAGCGAGGAGGATGTGTGCCCGGGCTTCCAATGGCCTGGCGATAATTTCGTAATGAGGGGAGGCGGTGAAGGTGCGTCGGCTAGTGGGTCACGACGTCAGTGTCAGAGGCGCTCCGGGAGGCGTTGGTAGCGATAACTAATACTGGCAAGGACAATCGCCGAGGGAATGCAAGTGGCGATGACCGAGATCAAAGCAATGGGCCTTTCGCACTCTGTCTGGTGACGGTTGTGATGGGTCGGTTATTTGATGTATCTGGTGAGTGTGAAGGAAGAGGGAGCGAGTTAGTCACCAAAGAGTCGACGGTTTTTGCAAGAAAAATTAGGACAAGGTTTCTGCGCAGCGCCAGAACACAAAACACTTGGCCGCCGCCACTTACCACATCCGATCCACCCAAACCTCAAAATATATCGCGACTGAGCTTACTATAGCAGACATTCTCATCTGAGCTGAGGATTTCATACCTGCTCTCATGTCTAACCAGAAGACATTCCAAGCTACTCTTAATTCTGCTTCCAATTTTCTGCAACCAGTCTTTAAACCTCAGACTTGTAGGCCATTCTATTTTAATATCATCTCTATGATAGAGCTTAATAGCATAGAAGCTAACACTTCTATAGTAACAACCAGGCGACGATCTATAATTGAAAGTCTCTACGAAAATCTCCTTCAAGATGAAAATTCTCTGGCCGAGAATATTACATATAACGAAAAGGCATCCCATGTCATAACTTATGCATTAAAACTTCTCTCGGTGTGCAACCAAAGTGCAACATCTAAAAAATCACCAGATGCCCTCTTCGCTCCTCGGGACCAGCGGATAATCCTCGGTCTAGCAGATCTCATTCTATTAGAGGGAATATATCCCAATGTTACACAAGGAATACTACCACCCCTGGACAGAAGAACAAAGTCATCCGGATATTTTTCTCAAGTTCAGGCTGTTACCGCGGCGAGCCAACAGGGTAATCGAGATGTCGCATTACTCGGTGCTATTGTTACAGCTCTGAAACCTATCCTTGCGACTAGCTCTAATGAAGTTAGTGATTCGATGCGGGAAAGGTTACAGATGGACATTGTCGCTTGCATGGGAGAGCTGGCTTTCAATCCCGCGACTGGGTCCGCTGATTGGCAAAACCGATTTTCGGACCATCTTGAAGCGTAAGTGGCCAGAGTCAGAAATTCAATCAGCTGCGACTATACTTATATACCGCTTAGTATACCCGTTCCGATTCTACTACCTTTGATAGTCCCACTTATTCAACCCGCCACCCCGCCATGGTTTCAAAAAGTACTAACCACATATCTCTCTACGGTTCCTTTAACTCGCCTAAATGGAGTCAAAGATGAGATTTTATTCTTTATCGATTCAAGTAAGGATATAACTGCTCAAAGGGCAGCTCTACAGCAAGCATCAAGACTTATCGGCTCGGTCCCTTCAACGTCAACACCAGATCAATATTTTTCAACCGTCGCACCGCAGCTGCTAGAGCTCTTAGACGATCCGGGCCAGCTTTCTACCGCTGCAGCAATTGTGATTAACGATATATTTGAGCGCCGGAAACGAAGTGTGGAGAAATACTTCTTCCCAGCTATACTACGCCCTCTGCGGCCCTCGAAATCCCAGCTTCCTTCATCGGATGAGGTGGATACGGGGGATATTATTACACTTACCGAAGAAGAAGACCTTAAAAAAGCATTGAACCGGATATCCTGGTTATTCGGGTCATCGGACGGGAAGAACTACCTCGCCTCCCAGCTACTGAATACTCTTGTCTTGCCGTTATGGGGGTTATGGCAATACGCTTTATCGATAAAAGCAAGCAGTCCTGCGTACACAAAGATCCCTCAGCAGCTTCTAACAGCATATATCAAGTTGAAAGCTGAATCCTCTGCGCTGGATAGTATAGTGCAGAATTTCAGCTACGATGGAGAAAAGTATTGGACGTTTCGACGAGGTGAAATGGGGCAAGTCAAGATTATAATGCGGGATCAGGGTCTCGGGTCCGCACAAATACAAATAACTGATATAGAAGAGCGGGTGCCCAGGTTTGTTGAGCTCGCTCTCGCTGCGAATGACGATACGTTTACAAATTTCTTTCTGGGACTTTGTCGAAGGTGGCTGGGAGGTGTGACTACAACTTCGGTGGATAATGGGGTTAAAGAAACGCTCGGGTTACTATTTCAGTTAAAGGTTCTCGAGGGCCTGTTAGAGCATCACTCAGAACGACTAACCCGCCGACCGGAGCAGGTCATAATTTTGATAAAAGAAATATTGGATGAACATGTCAGAAATTTAAAACACGAAAAGGAGCGATTGGATTCATTGCAACAACCGTCGATAAATTCACTTGGCAATATTATCGGAATAGAAGACGCACCGATAGAAGAAGACGATAATGTTTCCGGAGCGGAAGCAGTGGGTATTGCTCTCCAGCTTCTAAACTCCATCATATCAACTTCATTTTCCAGAACGGTATCCGAACAGGAGAAGAAGCTTCTCACCACCCTACAACCGTCCTTGGCGTACTTGTCATCACCCATGGGGATAGGGCCCTCAGTAGCGTCACTCACCAGGAGTTTATCCCTCTTCATATCAACCCAGGATATCCCTCTCACCGGCCTAGTAGATGCCGATGCCGCACCTGTCGATGAAAAGGTGATTAAACAACAGCAGACCTTGCAAACCGCCTTATTATACCTACGGGACGAAATGGTACCGATACGAGCGCACGGGCTAGAGCTACTCAAGGAATTAATCACCCAACGAAGCGCGGTAATCGATGTTCCAGCGATTACAAAGTTGTTAATCGATATGTTGCAAGATCAAGAGTCCTTCGTGTACCTGGGCGTTGTCAAAACCCTGTGCAAGTTATCGGACAAGCATCCCGCTACGGTGATTAGCATGCTAGTTGACGTCTACGTTGACGAAAATGAGACAATGGGAATTGGCGAACGGCTGAAAGTCGGCGAGGCCTTAATGGGAGCGGTACAGCGACTCGGTGAGACCGCAGTGGGCAAAGTTGCAGAAAGGATTGGCAATGTTATGGTCGGGTTGGCTGGAAGGTGGAAAAGACGGTATAAGGAGGCTGGAGAAGTTGAGAAGGAGAAAGAGGAAGATGCGAAGCGGGTGAAAAAGGAAGGTTCGATGGATGTTGAGTATGCGAAGGCGCTGAAGGAAGCGAGGGTGGAAGCGGGTATCGACAACGTTGACGGAACGGAGGTTAAGCAGGAAGAGGAGGATGACGAACGGTGGATATCTAAAGTTGGAGAAGAGGATTATAGGGTTAGAACGTCGGCGTTGTCGGTCTTGGGTGTATTGTATGAGACTAATGCTGGGGGGATACCAGCGGGGATTACGGCGTCAGCGATGGAGGTCGCTTTGAGTATTTTGAATTTGGAGAAGGGGAAGGAGCAGGCCACTGTGCGAAGGGCGGCGGTACATTTGATATCCAGTGTATTGAATGGGCTTGAGAAGAAGGGAACGGTTGAGCTGCTGAAGGTGGTACCTCAGAAGCGGTTGGAGGATATCGTGAGAGTGCTGGGGTATGTTAGGGCGACTGATGATGATGGGTTAGTCAGAGAGCAAGCAGGCATGCTGCTTGAGGATCTGACGGAATAGCCCTAAGACCCGCAATATAATCTAGGTTTCTCCACAAATATAACGGGATAGAATTATAACTTCCACTTGATATCCATGATATTTTATATGTACTAGAGGAGATATTGGAAGCTATAAACAAGGGGGAAAGAGTAAAAGAAAGGGTAACAAAAACAAAAACAAGGCTGCTTTCGTGCTCAGGACAATGTCCGCTTCTACCT